>JAODPA010099395.1:0-21599 GCA_025585075.1 Nepenthes mirabilis
CCGTCCTATTTCCTTTACAAAGCACTCCGGCCTGCTAATTTACTCCGTCTTATTTCCTTTTCAAAGCACTCCGGCCTGCTGATTTACTCCGTCCTGAACTCTCCTTTCAATTTACTCCGTCCTGAATTCACTCCGTCCTAAATTTACTCCGGCCTGCCAATCTACTTCGGCCTTAGGGCCACTCCGTCCTCTCAATCCACTTCGGCCTTAAGGCCACTCCGTCCTCTCAATCTACTTCGGCCTTAAGGCCCCTCCGGCTTTTCCACCCCTTTTTCGCTCGAGCGTTTCTTGGGCGCATAGCAGGCGCCACTTGGTGCCTTACATTATTCGTTTCATAGGCCTAGTATTGATCCTTATCCTACTAAGCACCTTATTATTAAGTTTTTAGATCCGGAACCTCACATTACACTTGCTGAGTTGTATACTCACATTTGCTATCTCTCCTTTCAGATGCGAATACTCTGATACCAGATGAGACTGAGTAAGTTATAGGAGCTTGATAGGCAGCAGACTTCAAGTGCAGAGCTTAAGGATGTAGATTGCATATTATGTATGAAACATGAACTTGTATTTGATTTTGAGTATTCAGAAATTTATATTTTATGTTTCTATGATGATGATTTTCTCGTGGATGATTGTATGGTAGTTTTTCCATTGTATGTATGATTATTACACATCTGCAGGAAATATTGTGGTCATGATGGGTTTTTCTTTAGTTGGTATCCTTTCTAGCTGACGTTCTATCTGAGATATATTGTCGGTGCCACATGGGGTGTCGTGGTAGTTGGAGATCCTGTGAAAATTGAGTTGTTTGGTGTTGTTGAATTATTATGGATTATTGTACAGGACTTTGTATAGGTGTTTGTATTTTGGCAAATATCCGAATTACAAACAGAACTCT
Source organism: Nepenthes mirabilis (assembly GCA_025585075.1). Classification (NCBI taxonomy): domain Eukaryota; kingdom Viridiplantae; phylum Streptophyta; class Magnoliopsida; order Caryophyllales; family Nepenthaceae; genus Nepenthes; species Nepenthes mirabilis. Next base: position 902 of record JAODPA010099395.1, read on the forward strand.
ATCTAATTTTTTACAGAAATTTATATTATTAATTATGGGCATAAAATTATGTGATTATTGACAGAGGTTATTTCAGAAAAATAACCCAGTCTGTCACATGCTTCTACACAATCTAATGCACAGACCCACGTAATTTAATACCCCGTGGTGAGCGGTATGCTTTTATCCCAATATACGAAACTAAATAACAGAAATGTTGCCAAAAGTACCCTCATAACCGAGGGGCATTCTTTGAGTTTCTACTATAATATCCTAAGGTATGTAAGGAAATATCACTTGCTAAAAATAATTCTTTAGTCTAGTTTCTTAACTCATGCTAAAAACCTCATATGGAAGCTTTCACATTATTCATAATTCTTTTTCCTTAAATTTCTCCGTTCCGATCCCTATTACCCAATGCGTGCTATCAAAAATCTAAATCTACCAAGTTCAAAGGTAAATCAAACTTATTAATTACCTCTTCGACTCAACTCAAAACCTTAAACGACTAACAATCCTTGCTTCAACTTATGCTAGGCCTCGAAAATGATCATTTCTTCAAGCCTCAAATAAAACCTTAAAATATGTGGGTTCACCACATTTTCGCTATAAAACTTCGATTAATTATCTAACCATGAATCATCTATTGGTAATTCATCACCATATCTAATTCAACTTGACACCCAAAATTTTCTGATTGAGTTTGACTAAGGTTTTAGCATAAGCCTCAAATCGCAATCTAACCTCAATGTCGAAGTATTTTATATTTTCATTATTGCATTGGTATGTCGACAAACCAACATATCACTAGAACGCATGATCCAAATCGACAATGAATGGACAACTTATCAGCCAATAAGCAATTTCTACATTGCAAACATGATCATTCACTTTAATCCTCAATCATATTCTGAGATACAGGAAAGTTGTGAGCCCACCCACACTTTCGCCATTTTGATTAATCACTTATTTTCATATTAAAGATCTTCTTACAACTTGCATCCATGACTCCTATCGGACACCTAGGTTACTTGACAGTTATACGCCTAAGAAAATCCAAAAATATCAACACAACTAAAACAATGTCCTTAATCTTCGGAGTACAATTAACTTAGGAGACACAGTTGAGACGATCACTCAATAATTTGGCACAACCTCAAATTACTACCTAAGCCTTAAAACCTAAATACTTAGTAAACTTATTATCTCATTGGCACACTAATGAGCTATCCTATTTGACCCGCACGCATTACCCAAATTTGCAATAAATGGACCGTTTTCAAAAGCTAATCCACAATTATTCAAACACCTAAAATCCTTACTATTCTAACAACCCTGAAGTAAAACCACGAGGACTTCTCATCTCATAATTTCGTAGCTCCAATACTTTGAATATGATTCTATCTCCCAAATCAAGAATATGACATCCCATTTTCTAAGTATTAGCACATACTCGCGATTTACCTTTCACATCTCCTACGAACTACTGAGAGCATATTAAGTCTAAAGACTCCCTACGTCAATTATCAGCCCTAAGGCCCTCTTTCCATAAAAACACTGAGGTTCATCTTCACAATCTCTTAAACAAGTTCAACTAATAGAAATTACAACTATTTTGACTCCGAAAATCATTAGACTGTGACTAACTCCAAAAGCAACACCTATAAGCTCCCAAAGGAGAGACTCCGTTTCTTAACTCTAACTCACAGGTCGAGTAACTCTGATCGTGGACTTCTCCCCCACTTATCCAAGGGAAACCACCCATGTATATTATAGGAAAAACGTAGTCCTAAATCTTCCTTAGAAGCACCACATTCTAATATAATATAGTTAATCCATCAGAGGTCAACCCAAATGACATGGTCGACAACCTAGTATTTAATCCTTGAAGGTTTTTTTCCCCACATATCTTACTTTGACGAATATCAATCACTTCTAAGTCAACACTTCGTGAACATTGTAAATCCTTAAGGGACAGCTAATGGAGATCTTATCGAATTAAGCTACACCCAGAAAACTGCGCACCCACGATACATCAATCAGTCTTTTTTAATCTATGACATAGTCCTTAAACAAGGTTCACACATCCCCATAGTTCCTTGAATTCATCGATGAGGCCATTATAATGTGGATCCAAATATGGTTGAAAGATCCAACCTATAAAATTCATAGATATGCTAATTAATCTGTAACCTAAACAGCATTATCAAAACTTGTAATGACCATGTCTTAATCCTAAATGTTACCATGGGCATAATTTTTAATTATCCACAATCAACAACGTTATGGATATATTAGAAATTACCAAACCCTTGTAATAGATTAAAAAATCTACCTATCCATTCACTGTGCCCGCTTATCAAACCATTTACCTTTCGAGCAACCAAATTCTTAGTTATCCACAAATGACTTCATCAATTCATTTTATCTATTCTAGAGGTTCTAAAACATCCCACAACAGGCATCTAACCAATACTACCTCAATCCCATATGGGAAACCTTGAAAGTAAGCGCCAATCTCAATACAACCTTAAATTTCTAATTAAAAGATAAATTAGCCCAATCCTTTCCTCTAAGAAACACCCTCAAATACTTTCACAACCCAAACTCTTTGGCGACCGCAAGATGATTTTTTAGATATCGTCTCATACTAGATAAAGTTGGCACCGAACCTTGCTAAGTAACTTGCAGATAAAACAATACTAATTCCATTGACACTCGATCAACTATGCCTCACATTCAAAATTTCACAATTTGATGGCAAGGATCATATTCTACCACCACAATCCACACCAGCATAGCAGCTTACCAACTAAATCATATCTACTGTCCCAAGGTAAAGTCACAGAACTTGATGCAACTAACACAAGTCTATGATCCTTAAATAAACGAATAAATTTAGGAACACCAATAAAACATAAATTTTAGATCCATATCTCAACCTCTATAGAATTGAATCTATCCAAAAGTTTAGGCAATTAAGTATCTCCAAATTGATTATAAATTGACCTCATCCGATTCACTAATATAAGAAATCGACTCCGAGTTATCCCGACCTTGATCCGTCGATTCCACTTCATTTGTCTCACTAGGCACGCTATTTAAGTATCACCATTCCTGGTCCTCGAAAGATTAACCCGAGATAACACTTAAGATATCCCCCTATAGCTTCTCTTTTTCCTGGTTCTTGTCCAGACTAAATCCCCCAAAACCTTCCAGTCTCATCATCTTTCCAAGAAAATTCATAAACTCAGCTCCTCCATCACGTGGTTAACCACCTCCACATGTTGACCCTCATCTAGGCAGCAGGATTAGCTGCTAACACTCTTTCTAAAACAAATAAATAATATAGGTTATATCACAACTTGGCTCGAATTTAACTAAGACACTAACCACTAGGCGGTTAGATATAACTAACGGATCCTAATGTAGTCTTAGCCCAAGAGAAATACCGTACCTTGATTAAGACACTAACTGAGATACCACAACTAGACAATTACTCCTAACTACCGATCCTGACTTAGTTCTAACCTAAGTCATTAAAATTAGGATAACTAGAGCTATTTGGTCCACTTAATCATCGTACGCTTTTATCTACTTAAACAATCTATCTTATTCTAACTAAACTTTCACATAAGATTCAAATTAAACATAAGGTATCTCTTTTCTCTGATACCAACTGTGATAGACTGAATTCTATCAAAAATTCGATAGAGTTTCATCTGTAAAACGGACGTTTTCCTAATATAAAACCTATACAAGTATCCTGTACAACAATTATAACACACATAATACCCATTATAGGATCCAAATAGGCACAATAAAAAACGCGTGGCGCCGGTGTCATAACTTTGGGTATGATGCCAATAGAAATTAGGTGCCACTAGGTAACTAAAAATAATCATAAGAACCTACGGAAGCTACTACATCCATCATACACAGCAAAAATTAAACTATCAATCCTCATCATCATCACATATATAAATATCCATAAGTATCAAAATAATTTATACAAATTCTTTGCCCATGTAAAATTGTACAACTAAGTCCCAAAAAGCTCCTCGTTCGATATCAATTTCCTATCTTACCCCTACAGCCTACTCGGATTCGTCGAGCATAAGTGCATGCTCATCTAGAAGGAAAGAAAAAGTAAGGGTGAGCTAACAATTTAATAAGTGTATCATAAACAAATAATCAACAATATGCATATTCAAATGAAACATGAAACGGGACGGAAGCAATATGAGAAGAAACTTGAAGATATGAAATATAATTCTATACACTTTTCATAATTTATAATAATCTTTGCGAATCAGAGTCAGTAAACCTTACTAACTAAACGTGTAAGAGAATGAAGAGAGGATCATGATACTCCATATGATCTAAACTCGTGAGCTCTTATTATTAACTCAGAAAAGGGGCCATCCATATATAATGCCTATAGACAGGCAAAATACCACCTAGCATAGCGGTATACCTATCACCCGATATATGGGGCCAATAAAATGCTACCCTAACCTCCCACAGTCCAAAGGCTGTCATCGTTTTTTCACAGTAACATCCTAAGGCTTACCAAGAGTATTACCCTTACAATACGCAATCAAGATAATCCTAGAGTCTCTACTATAATACTAATGACAGGCCAAGGGATATTACCCCCCGTAACATAATTTTATGGTCCTAATTTTATGATTTTTTATTCATTTGAGGGAAGGTCCACCATAATTTTATTCACAGTATCTCCATCTAGGAGATCAATTCGATCACATATTCAATTGTGGATTTTTCTTGGAGTACTTGTATGATTTTTATCTTTCCTTTGGATTGAAGTATTTTCACAATTTAATTTGAATGCATGGATATCATAATACATAGGGAAGATTAGAACTTCTTACCATCGGGAGACAATGATCATTTAGAAGCCTCCGAGACATATTTCCTTTACAAACGGAGCACGAACACATTTTCCTAGAGCTTATCATTAGACATATTGAATTAGACGTGGTTCACATAACAATTCAATAGGGTACGAACATGTAAAATTCATGATATTCTCGAATGAACAGTAACAGTGCCAGTTTAGAGCGTCCAGATATGCCAAATGGGTCAATTTTTGAAAAATCGGACACCCAACCAAAGTATGTACATAATTGGGACATGGGTGATAAACAATTAAGGAAAAAATAAGCATAGAAATTGAAAATGGTAAGGAAAACCTGAGCTGGGCGTGGGTTAGGGTTTGGCAAAGCCAAAATGGGCAAATCGGTGAGAAAATCGGGTATTAAACGGTAAATAAATTATGATAGAGTCATGCGTTTTACATTTTTCATGATTTGAGTAGGTACCGAAATGAAAATGCCAGAGAAAAAATGAGTAAAAATTGAAAGAGAGGAAAAAGAGGGTATGAGTACACTTGTCTCGACCTAATTTTCAACTTTTTCAACTGGCTCAAAGTCGGAATTGAACCAAAGGCCTCAATTTCATCTTCTTCTCCTTTGTCCGGTTCCTCTCCCCGACACCGGCGTCTGGTGCTGCTACTGCAAGAAACACACCACGCCAGTTGGACACCGCTAACCACCCACGTGCCACCTTCTTCCCCGGTGAACCTCCTCTCTCTCCTCTTTCTGAAACCCTCGACTACTGTGATGGAGCAAAATTTTTTTAACCTCTGTCAATAACAAATAAACTAATGCCCATGATAAAATAATATAAAGATTTACAGAAAATCGGACAGAGTTTTCTCTATAAAATGGACAAAACCAATACAAACAATTTGAATTTTTCACAACCTCGACAAGCATATAGATAAATAGACTTCCATATTCATTCATTCACAAACACAGGATCAACAAAATGCCATATTCATCCATGGCTCTAACACAATATTCCTATCCACTATATCGATTCAAAAGGGAGATGCCAATTAGGAACCTATACAAATCTAGAGTCAAAAATACGAAAGAAAAACTAGATCCATAAGATAGTCCTACGGAAGCATAATTAATAACCGAACATAAAACATAATATGCTGTAGCTATCTAATTACATAAATTCCATCCACAAAGTTTGCTATTTACATTCACTATCTTCAAGCTCCCAAAAGTTCTTCAAGGACTTCAGGTATTCGCTAAGCTTCCTTATCTAAGTCCTTTCTTCACTCCTGTTTATTTGGCAACAACTTTACGGTCTCATCTAGAGAGGGAAAAAAAAAGAAGAGTAAGCTAAAATCCAACAGTGTACCATAAAAGTATGCAATTTAAACTATTTTATATATAAAACATAAACGTAGTGGAAGAATAGCCGTGCGAATATAAAAACAAAAGGGATATAAATAGAGGGAAAAGCATTGTTCGTTATAAAAGCATATCGGAATCCATAATTCAAATTCCAAATTTCTTTGGTTCCTCAAAATCCAGCTTCATTATTCAAATAAACCCCAAACTAGTAGACCTTACCAGCCGAGAGAGCGAATAATCGAGGATAGATTATATTCACTATACACAATCAGAGGCCAAAGTCCAAATGATCTCATTTCTCAAGATTCTAAGTTCAAAAGTATCTATCCTCCAAATTTAACGCCCCAAGGAGAGGCAGACTACGTATCACTTTATGGATGGAGTTATCCTCGATTACCACCGTAACGTTTTAAGGCATGTTGAAGAACTTTACCTAATTGTACGATAGTCTTAGGTCTGATTTTTTATCAATTTACATAACTGAAGGCATCCATGTTCTTAATCCCTTAATCTTAACTCATCATGTCTCAAAGGACAAATCAAACTCTTACAAATAATTCTTCAAATGGTTCAGGATACTCTTGAAAAGTCTAACAGTGTAGTCTTTTTCAAAACTTCAGATAAAAAGCATCCAACAAACTTAACAATAGAACAAATAACCTTTTTATCACATTTCTCAAAAGATTAGAACCATACATCCTCAAATTTTCAAGCTAGGGTTTGCAATAAACTGTCCGGATATAAAACGAACACAAAACATAAGCCAAACCATGAAATCAAAGCCACAATTCATAATAATCATATACAAATACAAAATCTAACCAAGAAATTATAAGAAACATGCATTATTGTAACAAAGCTTAGGGGATGAGGGTTTTAGAACATAAATATCAAAATGGAGAGGTCAAAAAGCAGTAAAAATGAAAAATAAAGTTGGAGATACACTTACCTTAACCCGATCTACCATTATTCTTACTTTGATCGGAATGGATCGGCCAAAATCTGCTCTTATTTCCCTTTTTCTTCCTCCTTTCCTATCCTTTTTCTTCCTGTTTCCTTCATGCTCTGTTTTCTCTTTCCCGTTCACCCTAGTTAAACAAAATAAAAGCAAGTTGGTGGAAATTTTAAGGGTCACACTCGAGCGCCATTTGGGCATCCCTTGAGCATGGCATTCTGTGCCTCAAGCGCTCCTTGAGCACACCATTCTGTTAAACGCGCTTGAGTGGTGCCTCAAGCCTACTCAGGTGTTGGGCCTGCTTTCCTTCCGTTTTGCTTCCGACAATAATTTTTATTATTTTTTAAGCCTAATTTTGATCATTATTGGTTGAAATACTTCATAATTATCATGTTTAGGAATTGAAACCTCACAACTCTCTCTTACTTATAGAAATTTCATTCTCAAAATTTAACAAAACTACATACCCTAAGGAAATAAATTTGGGTATTTTCTTCATATTTCCTCGTCACATTCCCGTGTTGCTTCTTTAGGAAAATGATTTTTCCACAAAATTTTCACCAAGGAAATCATTTTTGTATGCAGCCTTTGATCCTTCTGATCTAGAATCCGTACCAACTCCTCAACATAAGATAAATCATTGTTGATTGTCAAGGGCCCGTACTCAGTAACATGCGTGGGATCATGGACATACTTTTAAAGTATCAACACATGAAATAGGTCATGAACATCTGCCAATTTAGGTGGCAACTCGAATCTGTAAGCCACCTCTTTGATCCTCTCCAAAATCTCAAAAGAGCCAATGAACCATGGTTTTAGTTTTTCTTTCACCCCAAATCTGAACGTCCCCTTAGATGGCGATACTTTCAAAAAGACATAGTCATCCACCTCAAATTTTAACGCTGACCTTCGATTATCTACATAGCTTTTTTGCCTACTCTGAGCAACTTTTAAATTTTCATGAATCAATCTAATCTTTTTTGCAATCTCTTTAATAATTTCGGGGCCCGAAATTCTTTTGTCTTTGGTCTCTTCTCAATGAATTGACGATCTGCACTTTCTCTCATATAATACCTCAAACAGTTCCATGCCTTTGCTCACCTGATAACTATTATTGTAGGTGAATTCTGTGAGGGCCAAATAATTATCTCAAGTTCCCTTCATGTCTAATACCAAAGCTGTAATGACCCGAGTTCCAAAATATGATAATTAAGAGAAAGTTGGGCTCTGTAAGGATACCGATTCCTAAAATATAATAAAAGATGAGTAATTAAGTTAAAATAGGTGAATTAATGTCAAGGGGTATGGGAGGAATCAGATTGAAAAATCCAAAGGTCCGAAATTGGTAAATCAAAAATCGAAGTTGAGAATTGAGAAATGTTAATTTATAAATAAGATTTTAGGTTTTAAATTATGATAATCATGGCTTATTAAGGTTATATAATAAAAATTAGGGTCCAAGGATGTGAAAAATTAGATTGAAAGGGTCAAAACGGGTCCTAAACGGCAAAAATGTGAAGTAGGCTCATTGTAGGCTTGATGCGGGCCTGACCGGGCCCGATCAGCTACCGAGGCACCAATCAGGCATGAAAAACAAAACATCATGCTCGAGGAGCACCCGATGTGCCAGCCGGGTGTAAAAAATAGAACCGTGTGCCTGAGCACCGCCCAACTGGAGCTCAAGTGCTAGTTAGGATTTTTATATCGCGTGATGGTTTCTCCTGCGCATTTTTTAGCCTATTTGGATTTTTAGAGTGAGAGAGGGATGAGGGACTAGAGAGAGAACGAGAAGATGGAGGCCCACAAATCTGAATCTGTCCGAGAACCAGTTAAAATGGTGATAGATCAGGATAAGGCAAGTGCATTCATACTCTCCTCTTTCGTTTTCTTACACTTTTGTCTTATTTTTTTCGGATATTCTCATTTCAATACCCAATTAGGTTTATATTTTGTAATTCTCATAATCTAAGCATGCATATATGTTAATTTGAAGCCCGAATTTGTAGTTTAGGACAAGGGAACCCTAACCCCCACGCCTGAGCATGAAACCCACAAATTTTTGGGGTTTTAGCTTAATTTGGGACTAGATTATGGTTACCCATGATTTGGGCATGTAATTTTATCGATTGGGTATTCGAATTTGTGGTTTGAGGTGGAAATTCATTTGCAGAGCCCCTAACTGTGCCTGGACACCGGTTAAGCTTCGATTTGGGATTTAATGTATAAATTGACTTGGGATTTTAGTTATCTATGCCTTGTGTTTGATAATTTACCCGTTGGATGTTTGCAATTCTGAGAATAAACTGATATATGAAATTCGTGCACTGTTCATGTGCACTGTTCACTGGTACTATTCACTCGAGGAATTCGAACGATATTTTGTATAATTTTTCCTATTTAATTGCTAATAAAATGATATGTATGTTTGTATAAGTCCAATTGAATAATCTGGAAGCTTCGATATGTGCGTTTGTGAAAGAAATCTGTATCTAAAAGCTCTCAAAGTTAATCTGCTCTTCGATGATGAGAATCTGAATCCTCCTTATGCACATGATATTCGTATATGTAAGCAAAGTTGAAAAAAGACCAACATCCGCAAGCAAGATTATAAGCATATGAATAATTGGAGGGAAATTTCATATTTGGGATTTTGATGGATTTGATCTCCAAGATGGAGATATTTGATAAATAAGTTATATTTGTGAAATAAGTTTGGTGGATCCTCCCTCAAAAGAATAAGTAACCAAGAAACTAGGACCCGGATTAATATTTTGATGGGTAATGTCCCTAGGCATCTCATTAGTGTGCAGTGGAGACTCAAGGATTTGTCATGACCGTATGTTATAACGGGTGATACTATGGACATGCCTTAGGATGTTACGGTGGTAATCGAGGATGACTCCGTCCATGGAGTAATAAGTGGTTCGCTTCTCCTTGGGGCGTTAAATTGGGAGGATAAAAAATTTTAAACTTTGAATTGTGAAAAATGAGAACTTTAGAACTTTAAACTTTTGAACTTTGACCTTGGATTGTATGGAGTGAACACAATCTATCCTCAATTATTCGATCTTTTGGCTAGTGAGGTCTACTAGCCTGGGTCCGCAATGATGAACAATTTTGTTATGTTTATATTCCAAAGAAAAGAAGAAAATTGCACCCCAAGCATGTCAATTTAAGTTCTGTTTATACATCTCTTTCCTAATCCTATATCCTTCTCCTATTTAGTTTTGTTATTATAGTTCAGTGCTTTATTATGATGTACTTGTTGGGCTGTTAGTTTACTCTTACTTCTTCTTTCTTCCAAATAAGAGCCATAAGCTAATACCCGATTAGTTAGAGCAATGTGAAGGACTCGTTTAAGGGAATCGACTGGACATCGAGGCTGGACATCGAGGACTTATGACTCGAGCATGAATAATGGAATTGAAATGTAAATAGTTTACATAATCTATTGTTGTATATGAAATAATGTAGTATGTTTGTATTATGATGATTGTATCGTTTACCTTCAGCAGATGATTTCATGGTTTTAATTTGCTTCCGTAATATTTTCTTTGTGATTGTGGATTTGGTTATGATCCTAGAGGACATCTCTTATAGATTCAATATAGTAGTTAAGATACTGTATTGGAACCATGGATGATATTGCAATTGTGGTCCTGTGTATGTATTGTGTTGAATGTTGAAGTCTGAGAAATTATATGCTTGTACAGGTTTTAATTAAGTCGGTTGTATAAATGGTTTTTGGTTTAAATATAAAGGAAACTCTGCTCAAATTTCTACAGAATTTAATGTTTTAAAATTTTAGGTATTAGTTTCATTTGTTTATTGACAGAGATTATTAGAGGAAAATAACCCACTCTGTCACAGAAGCTCTTAATATATTCTCTAGGATCTGAATTGTACGCTCTGATTGGCTGTCATTCTAGGGGTGATATACTGTACTGAATTTCAATTCTATCCCTAACTCCTTATATAAACTTTCCCAAAATCTCAAAATAAAACGAGGATCCCTATCAGACACGATTGAAGCAGGCATGCCGTGGAGTCTAACAATTTCGTTCACATATAACTAAGCCAATCTGTCACAGGAGTATGTCGTCCTGATCGCCAAGAAATGGGCTAATTTAGTCAACTGATCGATAATAACTCAAATGGCGTCATGGTTTCTGGGAGTCCTTAGCAAACCTGATACAAAATCCATCGCAATATCCTCCCATTTTTAACTCGGGATCGGCATCAGTTAACCCAAATGATTATCTCCTTTTAGCTTTCAATTGTTGACATATCAGACATTTCTCCACATAAGCCATAATATTCCATTTCATATTTCTCCACCAAAAGGTTTTTCTCAAATCCTGATACATTTTGTTTATCCCCAGATAAATTGTATATTGAGATCGGTGAGCTTCTTTCAAGATTTTCTGCTTCAATTCCTTATTATTCGGCACACACAAACAATCTCTAAACCTCAATACTCCATCAACTCGGATATTAAAATCAATTATGGAGTCCTTATTTAAATTACCCATAATATCCATAAGGAAGGAATCATTTTTTCCTTAATCTTATTGATCACCTCCGGCTGAATTTGAAGATACGATAAAATCATCTGATCATCCCAAACATACCGCTAAATATCATATTGTTTCAGATAATCTAACATCTCCATCTGTTTTATTTGAAACTTGCCACAAAACTTGATCGGCAGCTCAAAGCATCGGCAACTATATTTACTTCTCTAGGTTTGTACTAAATTTCACAGTTATAATCCTTTAGAAAATCAAGCCACCTCCTTTGCCTCATATTGAGTTTCTTTTATAAAAACAAGTATTTTAAACTTTTATGATTAGAATAAATAAGAAATTTCTCATCATAAAGATAGTGTCTCCAAATCTTTAGGGTAAAAACTACCGCAGCTAACTCCAAATCATGAGTTGGGTAGTTCTTTTCATGCACTTTCACCTGTCTAGACCAATAAGTTACTAATTTGCCATTTTGCATCAATACATAACCCAAACCCACTTTGGAGGCGTTACAATATACCTCAAAACCACCAGATACTTTCGGAATCATCAATATTGGAGTAGTCATTAGGCAATATTTCAATTTCTAAAAACTTTGATCACAATCCTCAGTCCAATCAAACATAACCTCATTCTTAATTAACCAAGTCAAAGTCATAGCTATCGAAAAAAAAATTCTCCACAAATCTCCTATAATATCCTGCCATGCCGAGAAAACTCATAACTTCGGTCACTGAGGTAGGTCTACTCTAGTTAACAACTACCTCTACCTTCTTTGGGTCTACAGAAATGCCTCCGTTTGAAATCACATGCCCCAAAAATATTACTTCTTCCAGTCAAAACTCACATTTCTTAAGCTTAGTGTAGAATTTCTCCTCACCAAGAACTTATAGAACAATCCTCAAATGAGTCTCATACCCCTCATGATTCTTAGAATATATCAAAATATCATATATAAATACCACCACGAATTGTCTAAATATAGTCTAAATACCCGATTCATCAAATTCATAAAAGTAGCAGGCGCATTTGTAAGGCCAAAAGGCATAACAAGAAATTTATAGTGGCAATACCTCATCCGAAAAGCTGTCTTAGCCACATCCTCTTACTTTAACCTCAGCTGGTGATAACCGAATCTTAGATCAATCTTAAAAAACACCCAAGACCCTTGCAATTGATCAAATAAATCATTAGTATGCGGCAATGGATATTTATTTTTTATCGTGATTTTGTTTAGTTCATAATAATCCACACACAGCCACAAGGACCCATCCTTCTTCCTTACAAACAATATCGGTGCACCCCAGGGAGATACACTCGATCTAATGAAATATTTGTCTAACAATTCTTACAATTGCACCTTCAATTCTTTCAATTTGGCTGGTGCCACACGATAAGGTGCCTTCGAAATCGGGCTAACACCAGGAATCACCTTGATTTCAAACTCAATCTCCCGGTGAGGAGGTAACCTAGGCAACTCCTCTGGAAACACATCTTCAAAATCAGATACAATAAAAATGTCCTTCGTCGGCACACTATAACTCCTAATGGTGATGGCATATATTAGATAAGCCTGACATCTACTTTTCATCAAATACTTACCATGTAAAGTTGAGATCAATACAGGCATTTTCTTCTTCCTTACGCCTTGAAAGAGAAAGGGGTCAACTCCAGGAATATCAAAGCCTACCCTTTTTAGAAAATAATCAATACTGGCATGAAATTTAGTTAGTTAGTCCATCCCCACAATAATATTGAAATCGCACATATCCAACAACATTAAATCCACCATCAAATGCATCCCATTCACCTTAACCTTACACTCTGGATACATAACATCAATAATTATTGATGATCTGGTAGGTGTTGACATAGTCAAAGAATAATCTAAAATCCTCAGAGGGGATACAATATAACATGTAAATTGGGGGAAAACAAAAGAGTGTGAAGATCCAGAATAAAATAAAATAGAAGCTGAAACTCTACAAATAAGAAGTGTGACGTAACGGATTTTTTTTGTCATTAGATGATTCCGTCATTGCAGATACAGGAACAGAAACTCAAATCCTAACTTAAGGTTCTAGGAAAAAATTGGTAGAGTCTCCCCTAAAACTGAGCTAAATTAAAACATAAACCTATATAACATAATAAGTACATGCACACAACTATCCAAAAATCACAAGTTTTCCTATAACACACATTCATAGGATCACAATTGTTATAACCATCCATGGTTTTAACTCACAAACCTTTCCACTATACCAAAAATATACGAGAGATACCATCTAGGACATATACAAATGTAGAAAACATGTAGCGGAAGCAACTAAATCCATAATATATACCTGCAGAAGCATAATTTCTATTTCAATAGTATTCAGAACATATGATAGCTATTAATACATAGTTTCCTTTATAATTTAGACATTTACATTATCAATATCCAAAATTCCAAGTTTTCAAAAGCTCTAAGAGTCCATCCAACTTCTTGCTAAGCTCTAAGTCACTTTTGTTTATCCGGTATCATCTCTATATCCTATCTGGAGGGGAAAAAATAAAACAGTGAGTCAAAATCCAGTAAGGTACCAAAATATGCAGAATATAATACTTTCATGCAGAATATAAGTGCAGATGAACAGTAGCATGGAAATATTCAAGGAGTCGAAACACATATCAAAACCATGAGAAAACATAATCGATACAAGCCAGTTTCGATAATCATAATTCATACTATATGCATAACATATATATTAGAACGGAAATCATAACGATATAAGAAGAACAAAAACATCCATGGAAATAGGAAGAAAACATAATTCCATTTAAACACATATCGGAATCCATAAAATAGTTCCAAATCTTATTTGTTCTTTAGAAATTCTAGTTCGATGTTCTACGGACCCATGTAGTATACTCTACTAGCCATAGGGCGAATAATGGAGGACAGATCGTATTCAATCTACATAATCAAAGGCCGATAGTTCAATAGTATATATCTCAATTCGATGGTTCGAAAGTCTGATGGTTCGATAGTTATCCTCGATTATCACAACCGTAACATTTTAAGGTATGCTAGAGAACTTTCTCTAACTGTACGACAGTTTTATGTTTGATTTTCTTGCTGATTAACTTAATTCAATGCATTTGTTCAAAATTCCAAAATCAAAATCATCATATTTCAGAGCCAAATCCAAATTTCATTCAATCACTCTTCCAGATGATTTCAAAAGACTTCCATAGTTCGATAACACAATTCCACGTAGAGTTTTCAGATACAAATCATTTAATAAACAGAAACTAGGCAACAATTAACATTTAAATAATCAAAATTCCAAGTTTCCAACATGATTTTTCAAATTTTCGTTCTAGGGTTCAATACAAGACTTCTAGGCATAATTTGTACATAAAACATGAGCCTAATCACGAAATCAAAGCCATAAATCCAAATGCATATACAAAATCATGCATTTAAATCAAAATTCCTAAATTTTTGAGTTAGGGCTTCACAATAACCTTTTAGACAATAATCGTTAGACAATAATCGGACACAAAATGTGAGCTAAATTATGAAATCAAAGCCATATTTTGTGCCTCGGTTGGCGCTCTAAAGTTGCTCAAGCGGTAGCCTTGTAGGTTGCCACCACCCCTGCTCCGCTCGAGGTGCCACTCGGGCGGTGCTTTCGCAGAATTATGCCTGCTCGAGGTGCTTGAGCGCCGATCCCATTTTCTTCCTATTTGCTCCTTTTTACTTTGATATCAAATTTTTCATTATTCTTAAGCCTAATCATGATTATTATCACTTTAATTGCTCCGTAATTGTCAGGTTTCAGAATCGAGATCTCACAATCTCTCCCACTTACAAAAATTTTGTCCTCAAAATTTAACGATCCTTAAATTTTCAGAATCAAAGAACCTCCTTAAAGTCTCCAATTCATTTTTAAATCTGGATGGTTATCATAGAAAACCATAAACATCAAAATTGCCTTAATTCTCATTATTTGACGTGTCATTTTTAGATCCAAATTCACTAAATCCGAAGGCAAACCTATTTCATTAATCACTTTTCTAACTTAATTCTGAACCTTAAACAAGCAAACAACATCATTTCATTTCATACTAAACCTCAAAACATTACCTTAAATCTTATTATATACACAGATTCACCACTCTTTCGTTGTGCATTCTGATCAATCATTTAGCTTTGGATTGTTCGATTACAACTTACTGTCACTTTCACGACCTAGGATTTCAGTTCTTTTACCGAGCTCAACTAAAATTCCAACATAAATTTCAAGTCATAATTTGACTTCAAAAACAGGATACTCTACATCCACATCAATTCGTTGGCATGTCATCAAAGCAACATTTCCATCAAACACGTATTTCATTTTGAACCCCTAATTTACGCAATAACCTTGATTAAGATTTATTTTTAAGGGGGTCCATATTATAAAATAACTCTTACAGATTTTCAATTTACCATAAAATCAGAATTCCTAACTATAGCAGTCACTATAGATTCGGTACGATTTTTAGATTATTACCTAAAATTTCAAGACTTTAACAATTGATAACCTCAAAATCTCAGGGTCTAACTGCTAAGAAATTCTTAGATCTTGTTGGCACACCAAGGAGCCAGCTGGGTAGTCCCAATCACCTTCTCAATAATCATAATTAGTGGGTCATTCTGACATGAACTTGCAAGGGCTTTCTTATCTCAAAACTTCATAATCTCAACATTCTCTACATAGTCCTACTTCCCAACTTAGGAATGTGGTATTCTATTTTTCAAGCAACTAAGCTTACCCATAATTTTCCTTTCTTATATCCTTTAAGGCACCAAAGCATATCAAGCCTATAGACCCTTAACATTCGCTACCAGTACTGATCCTCATTTTTCTCAAGATACCGAAATTCATTTACAAAGTCCTTAGACGAACCTATCCACTTGTAGATTCCCAAGGTTAGCCTCCGTCATAACATAGTTATTCCGACTCTTAATTTATCAGATAAAACTATCTCTCAAAGCAACACATACAAATTCTCAAACCCAGACTTTTAATTGTTGATTCTAGCCAATGGAAATGCAATTCTAATTTGGAATTCTACTCCCACTTAACCCAAAGGTATCAATCCACAAATGATACTGGAAAACATAATCCTAGAGTTTCCTTAACAATTATCAAGGTTCATCTTCACAATTTTTAAAATTATCAGATTAGAGTTATCTTTAAGGCAATTCTATATATTTCCAAGTGGAGACTTTTAACATCAACTATCGATCTTAACATTCACCTCCTCCGAATCATACTGAGATCCACCTGTCTCAATCCTCTAACTTTTAAATTCATGAGACTTTACTTTCTTCCAAAAGCATGAACCGCAATTCCTTAAGGCAAAACCTCATCACAAGGTCTCAATTTCGGGTGAAGCGACTTTCAACCCACAGACTCCTCTCCCACTTTGCTTGTGGGTAATTACCTTATCGATATAGAATTAATAAAATTCTAATCCTTCTCAAGAGCATCACCATCTATGTTATATTACCTGTCCCGTTAATTAATCCTACTTTCCAGAAGCCTTAAGGCTTCTTCAATAACTTCTAACCGTTGCTCTTCTGATTTTGCACAAATCCTAAGAGACTAACGCTAATTCCATTTGCCTCTAAACCACCCATTAAAATAAACCAGCTTGATCTATTCCTCCAAATAGATATCCTCAAAACTTTCACAAGGCAATCCCATTTTCTAGTTAAACACAATGCCTATTTTAGATTCAATCAATCTTGCCTTTCGTTCAGGATTCATAACCTAATTACAGGGCATCACATCTTCTCGTTATAATTCACACCAATATCCTTGAGCACCATCTTAACTTCTGAAAGGATCGACAGAACCCAAAAATTTCAAAGAGGTCAACATCTCTAAGGCAAAATCTATAAATTTTAGATATTTAACTAGCATAAAAATACTATCGAGACAATCATTCCAAAATTTCAGCACAATCCCCAATTACCATTAAAACCTTAACATTTAGTAACTTAATATTTCATTGTCAAGTTAATTTACTTATCCCAATTAGACCACTCAGCTTTCACAATCATCTAACAAAAACCTAAAAACCTCACTGTTTGATCAACCTTGACTGAAATTGCAGGGGTTCTTTCATGTTTTCATAACCGCACTGTCCGATAATGGGACTGGTTCATGGTGATCCTTTACCTATCTTATAGATATCTCAATCTCAGAGACTCCCAATCATCAAATCATTAACCTCTGATTATTCCAAAGTTTACCAAATATCCTCATCGATTATACTTGAATCCTCAATATAGATTTAGATGCACGGCTCCCACCATCACATGGTTGACCACTTCCATGCCTTAACCTTAGTCTAAGCAGCACAATCAGCCATAGATATCCATCCCGAAACAAGACAACATAGATTAGCTCACCACTTAGACACAAACTAGGATATTGAAAACTATACATCCCCACTTATCCATTAACTTTTAACTTAGTTCTAACCTAAGTTAATCAATTTGTCTCGGCCAAGGCACTAACTTAGGGTACCACAACCTAGCAACCACTCCTATTTACTAATTCCGACTAAATCTTAGCCTAAGTCATATAAATTAGGGCAATTAGAACTATTCGACTTATCTTAGTCACCCTACGCCTTCAACCACTTTATTCAATCTAAGCTTCCGCATACGATTTAGATTAATCCTAAGGCATCCATTTTTCTCTGATACCAACAATAACAGACCAAGTTATTTTTTTTAATAACCTCAGTCAATAATCACATAAAACTCATACCCATAATTTAATAATATAAATATTTGCAAAAAATTGGGTAGAGTTTCGTTATAAATTGGATGTCCGCCAAAATACAAACACCTGTAAACAACCCTATACAGTAATCCACAACATTTATCAACAAACCACAAGACTCCATAGCCACTACAACACCTCCGGTGGCACCGACGTTAGAACTCAGGTACAACGCCGGCTCAGAAATGATGCCAACTAAAATAAAACCCAATCACGACCCTAATAAGTAACTTATGGAAGCAAGACAACCATAATACACAAGAAACCAAACCATTCAACCATCCACACACACATACATAACATAATATATGCTTAAGATTCTCAAAATAAAATACAAATCTCTATTCCATACATAACCAAACTAAGTCCTCAAGCTCTGCACAGGAAATCAGGTCACCTATCTCGCCCCTACAGTTTACTGAGTCTCGTCAGCCATCAAAGCATTCTGATCTGAAATGAGAGACAATAAGTGTGAGGTAAAAATTCCAACAAGTGAAATCATATGTCACTATCAAATGATAAATAAATACGAAAATGATAATGCAAAGGGGCAACCTTCATTTATAAATACAATGCAGCATGAAGGAAAGAAGACAATTAGAAGTACCAATTTGCCATTTATCATGATTCGAAACATTTAATTTCCATTTGAACATGCTTTAGTGCATTTATCAATTTACTTTAGTATTTACGGACCAGGGATAGTAGGTCGTATTGACTAACGATGCGAGAGGACGAAGAAAGGATCGTGATATCCCACATGATCTAAGGTCCAAACGACATCCTCGACGTCCAACAAACTGCCTATAATAGGCCAAACACCACGTCGCATAGCGGCGTGCCAGTCACCTGCTACCCTAGCCTTCCGTGATCCAGAGGCAATTTCCCATCCTTCCACAGTAGTATCCGAAGGCGTGCTACAAGCGTCACCCGCTAATATAAGCGGCCGGGTTACATGGCCAAAGTAACCCTTAGGCTCCTACCATAACACTAATGGCCAGCCAGAGAATGCTACCCAATGAACATAAGTCCATGGTCCTAATTTCATGATTCATTATCCTTTTTGAGGGAGAATCCACCAAACTCATATCACAAACATCTTCATCTGGGATATCTAATCTATCAAATTTCCAAATGTGGAATTCCCTCCAAATATTCACAAACTTCTTGTCTTACTTGTGGACTTACGCTCTCTAACAATTCAATTCACATGCTTAGGCATCAAATTGATGGAGGTGAGCGAAATTTATTACCTCAATAGAGCCATTTACCTTGGAGGTCCTCCGGAGCACGATTCATTACGAATGGAGCACAATTACTCATTTTCGAGACTTACAATTTAGCATGAACATTTAAACATAAATTTCATAACAATTACATTGAGGTAAAGCATGCAAATTCATATATTCATCTCGGGTGAATAGTGTCAAGGGTCATTCAGAGCTCCCGAGAGCCGCGAATGGGTCGATTCTTGTGAAATCGGACGTCCGGTCGATATATATGTATAATTGGGACGTGGTAATTCATATTTTGAAGACAATTTAACATAATACGGAGGTAGAAGTATGCAAATTTGGCATTTCATCTCGGGTTTTAGAGCTTTCGGATGCGCAAATGGGTTGATTCTTGTGAAATTGGACATCCAGTTGATATATATGCATAATTGGGACGTGGTGATTCGTAATTTGGGATCAATTTAACATAGTTCGGAGGGAAAAATAGTAATCCCAAATTTGGGCGTGGGTTAGGGTTTGGTGGTACAAAACCGAATGAATCGAAGCGCGATTCAAACAATAAACTATATATTTCTTGAGCATTTGACGTGGGTTGCATATTTTTCATGATTCAGGCGGGTATGGACATGAAAATACCCAATAAAAAACAAATAAAAATTCAAAATAGAATAAATAGTGAGTATGAGAACATTTACCTCGACGTGCTCTACGTTTTCTCCAACTACCTTGAGCTCAAAATCGGGCCCGAAAGCCTCCATTTTCTTCTCTTCTCCTTCGCGTGATTCCTCCTCTCATCGGGCTCCTGCGGCTGCTACTATTGCTCCACTGCGACGCCCAGCTGGCCACCACCATGCATGGCCGTCGGCAACTGCCGCCGACCCATGCGACGCTGACACCGGCACCGTTCTCCTCTCTCTCTCTCTTTCTCTCCCCC
>JAODPA010099406.1:0-20643 GCA_025585075.1 Nepenthes mirabilis
AAAATTATTTTAAAAATCTAATATTTAGAATTTACATAACAAAACTCGAACCCGACGACGAAGGAGCGGGATCATTGCGGATTTTTGGAGAAGTCGGTCGCTTTTCAAAATCAGTCCAAAGCATCTTCTCCGCAGTTCTTTCCAGGAATGGACGTCCCAAAGGACCAAATCACTGCACTTCTCGATCATGGCCTCTACAGCTCCGCGCAACTCCTGGTAGATCTCTCGCCTCTCCACTTGCTATTGGATTTTGTTAAAATCAATGCTAAACTGTACAAAGGATTTTCATAGTTCTCGTCACCACAAAATCGTGTGAAGGTTTTTTTTTTTCACTTTCACTATTAATTGCCACTGACTCGGTACTCGACTTTGAGCAGGGCTGTTTTCTAGTCTCGTCTTCATCCGTAAATGCTGAAACCGGTCCTAATATGAAAGCCGAGAACCTGGTAATATTTCTAAATTCAACAACTAGCCCTAACTGCTTGTACATGTGTGAGTGATCCGTCGTTCATCTGTCCAGGTTTTTCTCGGTGATGCATTGTTTCGGGGGAGGGAGTACCGGAGAGCAATTGTAAGTAACAAATTTGGGTTCCATATACTTTGGCTACTTTTTTTTTTCCCTCAGATTCTTGACAGGAGTAGCATTTATCGGCTTCATTATTTGAGTTACTACCTTAATTTTAAGGTGCATGCTATTGAAAATCCAGTGCCAAGTCCTTTTATTTTTTGCAGTCTTTGCTTGCTAATTAAGTTTTCTACTTTTGAATACTATCGCAATACTGCCTGTTTTAGTATGGTTATGGCTTAAAGGCGATTTACTGATACCAGTCTGGAACTTAAACAAGTTACTAATGTTAGTATACTGCTCTTTTCTATGCGCTGATGCTTGAAGGCTTTTCTTCTTTATGTTAATGATGTTGAAGGTTTTTCAATATGGGTTGTTGTTCTTCTGTAGTGAAAGAAGAAAAGGCATCCCACATTGGTAGTTAGACTACTTGTTTTGTGTTTATCCACTTAAGATTTTTATTTTATGGGCTTGGTCTCTACTGTGCCCCAAGGTAGCCTACAAGGTAGTGCCTTATATTTTTGTGCACACACATGTGCTCGGCGCTGACATTGATCTTTTTTTGGTAACTAAGGCCTATGTGGGTGTGTGCAACAGCTGGCTGTGGCCCTGTAGTAGGCCTAATGTACTTTGTTGCAATATTTTGGCCCAGCTATGTTATCCAAGTTTAATATAAATAGATTCTATATTTAAGGAGCCAAACTGAGCCAGTAATCAAAACAATCATATTCTAAGGCCATAATTGATGGGTTATATGCTGTCAGAAAACTCACAATGCAGCATGAGAATATACATATTCAATCTTCACTTTCCCTTACTTTTGTTTTTTGGGTAAGTATTAAAAAAAATGCCCTGGGTACTCAAGGTTCTCATGAAAAATGACATAAATGGGCGAAAAAAATATTCAAAAAAATCAGAAACAGCTAGTTAGAACTTAATTCTCTTCTCTATCTTCCTTTCTTTTTTTCTGCAAAAACTTATGGACTCGATTCATTTTTCGATAGGATGTTGTGATTGCTATATAAATTAGCTGCAGTGTTGATTATTGGAAGGTGGGAAGGAGATCTGTGCTGTTAATTTTCATGACCTTTTCCCTCTCTGAGGTGTTTGCTTTGATGCTCTTTACTTTCACCTGATAATTGTTGAAGTGGTCCTGGATTCTTTATAGCTAATTCATTTTATATATCTCAATGTAATTGTATGCTTATGGAAATGATCCAGTTGAACACTTGTAGTTGATCAAGTACCTATTTTTCTTTCAGCACATATACAAACAGGCCATGCAACTCTACAAGATTATCCCCAAACAAAACACTCCAACCCTAAGAAGTTCATTATCCACATCAAACAGGTCTCCATCTCCGAATTCTGTAAATATTTCGGCAATTAATGAGAATGAGGTAAATTTATGCTGTGCCTATTCTCTGTAAAGCATCTACTTTGCATACATATGATATCTTTAATCCCTTGTATCTGTTTTTATTTATTTCCTCAGAGAAGATGTCATGGTTTTCATTAGTTTCTCTCTATCTTTTCCACAGGTGAAATTCAAGATTGCATCTTGTCACTGTCAACTGAACGAGAGCAGAGCTGCCCTTGTTGAGGTTTCTTCTTCATGCTTAACCTTTGCAGATATTTCCTTCATAATAAGTTCATTAGCTTAAAGTTTATCTGGTTGTCTACCCTTGTGATTTTCTGAATACAAAACTAATTCCATGATACACACTGCATTATTTGATTTCTTGCCTTGTTCCTCCTTTGTTGAACGCTGACGTGCTAATGTTAGAAAACTTCGAAGGATTTCCCTCTTATGTAAACACACTATCTGTTCTATCTAGAATTACCTTTGTACATATGGAATCTGTATTAGTACATCCTGTGTTGTGTTGGATGCCGATACGTTGGGGTAAAATGATGAGTTAAAGCGAAATGGTTTCTACTATGTGACATACAGTCGAGTGTGGTTTGACCTTACAGATGGAGGGAATTTCTAGCAAGGCAAGAACTTTGCCGATGCATCTGATGATGGGGAAGCTTTACCGAAATTCACAACATAATCGTGCAGCTGTTGCGTGTTACAAAGAGTGCTTGAGGTTTGTGCACCTGGAAACAGCAGGTTTTGATCATATACTCTCAGATTTTTTGTGGAGGAAATTTCTGATTGTATTGCTCATCATTTTGTTTCCTCTGAGTGGGTCTCTAATTTAATTGATTAAAACAAAAAAGCATTGTAGTTATAGCAACATTTAGAATTGTGTATCCCCAAACCTGCTCTCTAATATGTAACCTTTCTGTTTCTCTTACAGGCTGCTTGATCATGTCTAGCTTATCTGTTAAATGATCTAATAATTGTTTTCCTGATCTATTGAACTTCTTTTGGAAGAACTACTTATTGGAATATTATTTTGGACTACTTTGGGATCTTACAAGGCCGACTTCTACATCTAACATAATGATCACAGCTTTCTTCTCTCATAATTACAAGTTGTTTTCTGATGTTAGTTTGTGTTATTTCAACTTTTATGCCTTTACCCCACCAATTATGCCGATTACATATGCCCAACCCTCTATTTCTTTCCTTTAGGTATTCTGGTCATTCTTCTTTTCGATTGACAGCCTAACATGTTGATTCTTGCTTCCTTATGCCTCCCAAAAAGGTTGCCTAGTGAATGAAATTCATACATCTTGGGGTTTGGAATGTTACCCTTGCATTGCAGAGAGGTTATTTTTGTAATTTAAGTCAGTGACCTTTAACCTTGTCATTATATCAAGACTTGCCCTCTACCTTAATTAACACTAGTATCCATTTTTCTTTTTCTTTTGTTGGGTTTTGATGGACTCACAGCCAGAACCATCTCTACATTCCTATCATTTTTATTAGAGAAGAGGCTATTTGAGCCCCAGTGGAGGTAGTCTACGTGGTAGATTGCTTGCTAGTTATTCTTTCTGTGGTAAAAAGGGAATAATATTCTATAATAAGCCAATTTATCAATGACTAGTCTTTCACAAGAAAGATCAGGGCTCAAATCTCCTTGATCTTTATCTGCAAGATTCCTAACCAGTCAAAACACAGCTTTGTGTTTTTTTTGCCCCCTAGCAAAGCAAATAGGCCATAACATTTTTTGTCTCTTTGTATGGCTGCCTGACATGACGTACAGCTCCTGTGACCTAAGAATAATATTTTTTGTGCCAATGGTCCTTGGCTTAGATGGATCCTTTTTCTCTCCTCTGTTGAGATGATGTTTCGCATCCCGTCATGACCCAAAAAGATAAGAGAATGACTTTGTTTGTTTCAGGGAATTTGTGGACACATTTCTTGTACTGTACCTCTGTGCAGTACTGCAATATATGACAGTGTGTTTGCTGTTATTGTCTCTCTTTGATTCTTAATATATGCTGCTCTGTTGTTCTTTCGTAGGCATTGTCCGTACATCCTTGAGGCTATAACAGCTTTGGCTGAACTGGGAACTTCTGCCAAGGATATTATTTCATTGTTTCCCCAGGTCTACTGGTGAAATCATTCTTATGCATATCTTCAAATGTTTATGTTTTCATGTTTCATAAATAAACTTTGTTTCCTTTGTATCTTAAATTCATGCATATTCCTCACGTCTTAACAAATTTGTTGAAAGAAAAGGTGACAAGCTAGTAATTATTCACCTATTACCATGCCGATGTTCCTAGATACATGATTTTCATGAATACTGCTGCAATTCTTTTTCTGGATCTAAGATAATGAAACTCGTAGTGTTAGCATCAGTGATTAGTTGTGCATTTCTGTCCAAATTTTGAAGTTGATCTCATTTTCTACATTTCTTCCTTTATTTTCTGGGGGAACTCGTGTATAACATGATTTTCCATGAGCATAATAATTTCTTGTTCAAATTTTTTCTATGTGTGACCTTGGAATCTTTACCCATTCTTTATTTCACGTAGATATCGTAGCTCGGGAATTTCTGTCCTTGTTATTGTGTATGATCTATACATATCATGTCCCTGCACAGCAAGCTCGAGTTCATGAAATCATGTTTTGCTTAAGTAGCTTAGACAGCTCTGGATGTAGTTGCTTTTTTTTATTGAGTTTTTTATTTTTTCTTTTTTTCAAAATAGTGAAAGCTATCCTGATGCTTCATTATGTCCTCAATCTGTTCTTTCAGACACCAAATAGAAGTGGAAGGCCTCTCTCTGATCATTTTGATTCTAGTCGTTGGCTGCAGGTATGTACAAGATACCATCTAATACTGTTGTTTATTAACTTTTTAAATGGGCACTTTCAGTTTTCAATTTCTGTTTGCACTCACCACGGGAAAGATTTGGCAATCCTCATTTATATTGCTGAAAATTCACTCAGCCTTAAAAAAGGAAGTAAATCAAGATATAACTTCATCAAGGAAAAATTAGATAAGAGAAAAACCTGTATTCCCTGGTAAAATATGAAATCAGTTGGTTGGGTTTCTCTAGTAAGGTTCTTAATATTGTGGTACTTTATTGTTTTGTTTACTATCTAACTATAGATGATACTTAGATTTATGTTGTCGGGGATGCTGACAGTTGTTAGATTTGCCATCTTGTTACATTATGACTCCTATCCGAATGCTTTTCTTCTTTTAGAACCAAAAAAAAAAAAATGCATCCCATCTAGTAACTAAAATATAGCAATGTAGCAACTAACTACAATATTTTCTCTCTGTGGCATGTGCACCATCATCGTCCATTAATATTAAGTGTAAGGACAACAGAAGTTATCATACATTCCTATACAAATTTGCATATTTCTTTACCCTCTCTTCTATACACACAACTTTAGCTTAATCCCAATCAATAATGGAGGGTATAGAGTTCACCTTCATTAACCTCATTCTAAGTTCCACAAAGTTGATTAGATGGGGTATGGGGAGGTGAATGGAGAGTAAAGGGCAAGTTATAGATGTTAGGATTGACATCCTTTCCCCTTATTAAAACTCTCAAAAGGTGAAGGTATCACTTCCCCACATCTCATCCGTTTCCGCCTTCCCCCTGCCCTTATAAACTTTCAAACATAAGTTTAGCTATACTTGGTTCATATATGGTTCCAAACGTTGTGCGATTAGGAAATAACATATTCAAAGAAGTGTAGTATGAATGAGGATCTAAGGTAGCCGGTGGTGTTACTCAAAAAGACAAACCATGGAATGAACACATCCATGGCAGTAGGAGTTGCACTGATAGAAAAAAAAATTTGGGGAGAAAGTTTTAGATGGTTTGAGTACTTGAACCTAGGCCAGTGTGCACTTGCTGGAGGCAACAGAAAGGGAAGAGGTAGGCCTGGAATACCTTATAGTAATTAAGAAGGATTTGGACATGCTTTAACTTTCAAAGGATGCTGCTTTGAACTTGGTGGAATAGTTGTCTCTCTTACCCTCTCTCTCTCTCTCTCTTAGAAAGTATACTATGCTGATTGTTTTCCTACTTTGCAGCGTTATGTTGAGGCCCAGTGTTGTATTGCCTCAAATTACTACAAAGGTAATAACAATTTGGCTTAGAGTTCAAAATATTGTTAGTGACTGTTAATTCTTTTGATATTTTGATTCCGCACTAGAAGTGTATATTTAATAGGGCATCAAGGGGACTCAAACCTATTACCATGGAAGGGAGTGGCTGTAGTCTACAAAAAATTAGAATGAATGGAAAAGGCCAATTCTGCCCTCCAAAAAAATCTACTTACCCAACATATGCAACAATTGGAGACCCCATAACGTCATCTGAATACCAAGGGAGGGAGTGACTGTAAAAAGAATGTAATTACCAATATACATATCAATTGGAGAATCCATAATTCTCAAGTGATGGCAAGAATATGGTTTATATTACAAACAAAAGGATGTTCTGTGAAATCCGAAAAATGGACAAAGATTGGTTCCCAACTCCCTATCCAAACTATAACTCTCAAAGGCCAAGATGCCTGGCGTGCAACATTGTGTTTCAATGTGTCATCCTCCAATATTCTATTGCAGCTTGAGATGTGAGAAGTCTTTTTGATTCCCTGCCATTTGATTGCCTCTTCATCAATAGAGTAATTTCCAACTGACGTACTGGACTGGAAAATGGTTTTACATGGTTCTCTGTTCCATGGGTTATCTCCTAGAGCTGACATCCCAAATAGCATAATGGAGATCAGGTGCCATGTCATTAGCCCTATGCAGACTATGTGTGTGCGATTGCTTGGTATATATCTGCTGCTAGAGATATTAGAGTACTCATCATTTTGAGCCCCCAAGCGACTGGCACAGCACTTTCATTACCCCTTCAGTGTTACTGCTTTCTCTGCACTCACCGAGTCAAATGCTGAACATCAGTTGCCAAAATGTGCAGCTGGAATACTCAGCAGTGTTAAATTCTCCTGAATAATTACGTTGCCTAATGCCTACGATTCTTGTGTGTTTACCAAGTCTGAGCAACTCTGAGTGATAATTATTGCAAGGTGAGCGTAAATGTTTCTTGACCATGTCCAGTAATAACTTAGTTTCATGACAATGTTCTACTTTTTTGTGTTAAGTCACTGCACATGTGAGTGATAATGCAGTTGCTCATGTCTTGAGGCTTGGGCTGAAATAAGAACCGTGTAATTAAGTTATCGGATGATAGAAGAAAGATGGAATGAGAGGAACTGATAGTGAGACACCCAGCTATGTGCAATGTGTAGCATACTTTTGAACCAAGTAATATACCCCCCCTAGGCATGATTGTTTTTTTCCTTTTCCTCTTTATTCTGTGTTTGCTAGATTGATGCGTCTTTCTTAGTGTTGATCTTAGTTTCCTTTTATTATATTCCTCATAAAGATGCTATGCATTTGCTTGGTTATGCAATTGATTTTGATCCATTTTTTTATATACTTATTAGCAGGTGGTTTAGAGCTCCTGACAGATCTTTTGCAGCGTTTTCCAAATAATGTGCATATATTACTTGAAATTGCAAAGGTTGGTAAGCAATGCCTTACAGTGGGTTAAAATTGTAATGCAAGTTATTAGATTCTGTTGCTGATTCATTTTGGCCTCTGTGGAACTTGGGATTTTTGTGCATGAATTTCATTGCTAGGTGTCAGGTCTCTGCTACCATGTTATTGGTTAAGTACTTTGATGGCAGCAAGTATTTCTGTTAAAATATTTTTGCTCATTGCTGGGAAGTAATTTGTTCTAGCGGCAAGTCTCCTTGGTTGGTAAGAAGAGGTCATGTGCTCAGGCCTCCTAACACCAGGGGGGGAAAGTAGAAGGAATTGCAGCGTATCTACTGACAAGAGGGTGAGATCATTGTTGACATTAAGAAAGATAATTATTTTTGACTTGCATAGTTTCTATCAGCTATTAGAAATTTAGAAAATCCTAGACAAAATACAAACTAACTGATTCAAGCAGAATTTTGCTGCCGTGATAAAAACTTCGGCTATTTATTCTAGTTAAGTTGTCATGCCTCAAAATTGTCGCCATTATGGAAGATTAGATGCAAATTAAACAGTAGACACAGCAGAAAGTAGTGCTAGGTGAACTAGATGAATCATATTGGTAACTGTTCACTATCTA
This sequence comes from Nepenthes mirabilis, assembly GCA_025585075.1. Taxonomy (NCBI): domain Eukaryota; kingdom Viridiplantae; phylum Streptophyta; class Magnoliopsida; order Caryophyllales; family Nepenthaceae; genus Nepenthes; species Nepenthes mirabilis. The sequence continues at coordinate 8,123 of JAODPA010099406.1, forward strand.
GGAAACTATTTTACGTTTTTGACTTTTGTCTCTTTCCTTTCCATGACTATTTTGTTTGTAGCCACCAAGTGAAGTGCCAAGAGGATGCATTTGTCCATTAGAGGAAAGGTGAAATGAGAAGGCAATAACGGTAGATTAATCCCTGAAAGATGCACTTATGAGAATGAGTTAGTGATTTAGTATATTGCTTTTCTGAATATATGATTGGCTCAAATCAACTTATTTGTTGTTGCTGAATGTGGTGAATGGATTGTTCTATGGTTTATTTAATGATTTTGCATTTGAGCATTGATTCAGCTATTCATTTTTTGTGAGTTTGTTTTCTCATCTAGTTTCTGCAATAGAGATTTGCAAAAACTGACCCTAGAAAACCATCGTGCCTATGATAGCATGGGATACATACTCCAGGACATTGTTTGTGAGGCAATGGGTCAATTTTGTTCCAGATTTCCTGTTGCTTAATGTCTCATTTCTTGAAAAATTTTCGGATAAAAGTAGATCCATAGTCTTCTTATTTGGATATAAATTAACATGTGAAAATTCTGTTTACCATTTTGGACTCATGTGTAGGTTGAGGCCATAATTGGTAAGAATGACGAAGCCATATTGAATTTTGAAAAGGTAAAAAACACTCTACTTAATTGCAGCGATCCATGGTCATCATCTTATTTGCACGTTTATGGCTGGATGATCATCCTAGGCTCGGTCCATTGATCCATACATTCTTAGTGGCATGGATGAGTATGCAATGCTTCTAAAGATGAAATCCGATTTTTTAAAGCTGAACAAGTTGGTGCATGATCTGCTGAATATTGATCCCACTAGGCCTGAAGTATTTGTTGCCTTATCAGTGTTGTGGGAAAGAAAGGATGAGAGGGGAGCTTTATCATATGCAGATAAGGTTAGATGTGATTGATTGCTTTTCATTCTTTCTTCTTCATTTTCCTATTTTCTCGGTTTTTACATTCAAAAATATTAAACTGATTATGTTGTTGCACATTCTACGATATTGTGAACCTTCCCTTTCCGTGCTATCAGAGCATCAGAATTGATGAAAGGCACATACCAGGTTATATCATTAAGGTATTATCCTCATATTCATGTAAGAACTCTGATGGTTTTATTCAAAAAATACTATGTACGTGAACACTTGGTACTATAAGCCTCTTTTGATTCTTAATTTTAGTCTATGGCTGCAGTTATTTATACTGTGTTTATCATTCAGGGTAACTTGTTATTGTCGATGAATCAGCCAGAAGCAGCTGTAGCGGCCTTTAGGGCAGCTCAAGAACTGAGACCTGATCTTCGTTCTTATCAAGGTAATATTTATTAGGATATTTAATGCTCAGTGCAAAAATAATTGTCTTACTCATTGTTTTGCAATGCATAAATTGATGAAAGCCGTAAAATTTATTTTGGGGAGAGTAAGCAAATGATGAGACCATTCTCCTCTTGCTAAAGTTCAGGTAGGGAGGAACTTGAACTTACATTTTGATCTCAGAGCCTCAACATTAACAAACCTGGCTAAGGCTTCATTGGCATTATGTGCTCTCCTGTTCTATGCAGTATTTTGATTTGTATTCAATGAACGTACAGAGAATATATTATCCTAAATGTATTTTCAGGTTTGGTCCGCTCTTATTTGGCTCTTTCAAAAGTCAAGGAGGCATTATGTGCTGCCAGAGAGGCAATGAAGGCAATGCCTCAATCTGCCAAAGCTCTAAAATTAGTCGGAGATGTACATGCTACTATTGCCAGTGGACGGGAAAAGGTAATCTTCTATTGTTATATCATTATCTTTCAGGAGTAAGACATGTGATGGTATCTGTTACTTGCCCCTCCTTTCTTGCTCTGGTGGCTTGAATTTTGCCTGAAAATGGTGATAAAGAGGTGTCTGATGTGAAATCATTACCCTTGTTCTCCCGGATATGCTACATCTATTTACTGGAGTCATAAAAACGAGATGTGGTTGAAATAATGTTGCAAATTCTCTGTTGTTTTTCTGTCCCTGTAGTAGGCATGCATTATGTTTTAATGAGTGATTTCTGAATGCAGAGAGGCAGGTACTCCTCCCTGGGTAGCATTTCACCTACAATGTGACTGGTATTCCAAGTGGCTTTTTGTGAATGCGATAATATTTCAATATGTTGTTGTATCAACGATCTATTACAATGTCGGCCAATATTTCAAAAATTGGTTGATATCTCCGATATTTGGCTGGTATATCTGCCAATAATTTTTATCAATTTACGATTTTCAGAAAATTTTTCCTTCTAATATAAATCATAATGATTCATACTATTCGATATGTTTAATACCGATATGACCACAATCGATACTATACTGATACTATTGCGTCCGAGGATCTGATTTTTGTATGGATGGAGAATTTTGTTCGTTGGTCGTTTAAGTCTTCAGTCTCCATAAGTTCTTAATCAAATCTTGTGCAAATATAAACAATAGTCAATGGATTGGCGGGACTCGCTCCCCGATATATTTTTCGACGCTAAAGTCAATATTTTTTTTAAATATAAAGGAAGAAATGGAAATATTAAAGTATAAAGTATCTGAGGAGTTGCGTTCTGGGCGCTTTGATTTAAGAGAGAGAGTTGCGTTCTAGGCATTTTTGAATGTTTTGCTTGAAAAGGCTTTTTTCCTTCTCGTCCAGATAAGTCCTCCTCCTTGAATGGTGAGGATCCATATTTATAGACAGTGAGTTGTTAATCGTTAGGACGGTTAACCGTTGCCTCTACCTATGGTGGTTGTAACCGTTATCGTCAGTTAGATAATTGCTTAGGTTTGTTAAATTGACTTCGGTCATAATAACTGAAATAGGCCGCACAGGCGTTGTGGGCCTAGCAGACATAATAGATTGCTCGGGCTTTATGACTGCTTGGACGTGATGGATGTTTGGACGTAAGTTTTGATTCCCTGGCCCACGACTGTATTGGGCTTTCTTATTTAGGTCCTTGAGTATTATACCCATCATTAGCCCCTATGTCAAAAGGCTTGAATTTTAGTCTTCTTGTATGAAGTTGAAAATTTCTTTATGTCCGAGTTCAAATTCGAATAACTGTTCGACGGTCTGTATTTTTGCTGTCAGCATCGCATTAAATGCACGTTGATTCGGCTTATTGGAAACACGCACACCATCATTAATGATATCGGGCGACTTGACATTTGTCTGAGCAAATGAGTAGTTGACACATAGTGATGCTATGATTAGGCGTGTGTTTTTAATTTTGAATGTAAACGACGTTGTTTTGGAGTTCTTTCTTGTGCATATAAATTTTCCTTCGAAGGTAATTAGGTTCATTACATTCTGTTTTCTATTCGAATATTTGCCATGGCGCCAGGAGTTATAGAGATTTAGTCGATCCTCACTCCCAAAGACGTGGAGTACTTTAGGGCTCGATACAAGATTCCACGTTCCTTGGTGTATCTCTTGCCCGGAGTTATTGGACGAGCCTCTTCCTCTCCTCCTGGATATATTACAATTTAGGTGACTCATCTCAAGGGTGGTCTACGTTTTCCTCTTACTTCAGAGTTCTATAAAATTATGGTAGAACTCCATGTGCCGATCGCCAGACTCTAGCCAAATGGCGTGAGGTACTTCATTTTGCTCTATATTTTTGCACGAATTCACAATGTGGCCTTTAACGCCACAGCTGTGAAAGTTTTGTTTCGTTTCAATCATAGCATGAATTGGATCACTGTATTGCCTAGGCCAGAATATGGGTTTAGTGGAGGAAATTCAGATTCCACAAAAATGTGGAAGGATCGATTTTTTTACTTAGCAGTTCCACCTGGGAGCTCTGTCTAGAATGAGATCGTATCTTTGCTGCTATGCAGTCGGACGTTTTTTACCACGAGAAAGAGTCTGTACAGAAGCTTATAGACTTAATTCGTGAAAAGGTTAGTACCTTTAACGAGAATAAGAAGAACCGCTGGCTTTATCCTGAGTCGCTTTAGCCAAGTAGGAGCTTGAGGTTGAAGAGTCCGAGGCTCAGGCGGCAAAGACTCTTCTGAAGCGGAGGCATAAGAGGAAGGCTGAAGAGCTCAAGAAAAAGGAGTCCTAGGGCAAATCAAAAAAGTCCGGAAACAAGTCAAAAAAGCTCAAGGACAAAAGGCCCTTGAAAGGCATAGTGATAAGAGAGCTGTCAGCCATTACATTTGTCAATAAGGAGGCCTCTGTCGAATCGAGCTCTGGGGACAAGGCCACCATAAATATATTAATAAAGAAGAAGCGGCCGATGGTTGCTTTAGATCAGACATCTGCATCATCCTCGGTACCAATTCTCGAGGTCGCCGGACAAGTTGAAGAGAGCGAGCATGTGGGGCTTGCTGAGGAAGTGACCGAGGTCGTTCCTATTCCAACCCTATTGCTTGCTTAATATGGTGTTCCAGTCATTCTGTCACCTCTGTCTGAGGAGTCCCTACCCGATATTCTAACAACTTTTGCTAAAGGGACTTCTTGGATAAGTGAGATTCGTTCTGGGGAAGCTATGGAGATGTCATTGCATGAGTTCCTAGACCAATGTGGCCAAGGTGGTCACTGAAGAACTTCGTCTTGAAATTGTAGAGGAGCATTCTTCTGAGCCCCCAGAGCCTGAGGTCCATATTGAATTGAGGTCGAAGGTCAAATCATCACAGATGAAGTTGTAAAGGTAGGAATCCATGTAATAACTGAGGAAGTAGAGGAGGATGTTGTGGTGGTTGGTCCAGGGTCTTCGAGAGCTGAGATCCAAAATGTTCTAGAGGTTTGTACGGATAATGTAACCTGTGGAAATGTTTCTGTTTCTAAGGTAACTGTGTACAACCTTTTATAACTTCTAAGTCATTCTTGTTACAAACTAATAGACTTATTTCCTTTGTAGTTCCAAGAAATGGTAAGTTGTCTTGCTGAGGCTATGAAGTGGCTTACTTACGACTACGTGGAATGGGAGAATTTTCTAATTGCTGAAAGGCGTTACTCTGAACTTGAGCGTGAATTGGCCGATTTGAAACAGAGACATGGCCTTCTTAGAGAGAAGTTCTCTAAAATGGAGGGTGAGTTCCGATCTTTAATCCGTCATGAGGACATCGCGAAGATATCCGAGCACAGCTATTAGGATGGTATTAACCTCTGTGGACACAGTCCAAATGCTGGTGCTTGACATTCCTGTTTCTGCATTTCATCCGAAGAATGTTAGCGCCAGTCATAGTTCCGAGGTCCTATATCTTCCTGGGGATGATGAAGATTCTTGGGAACAAGTGTCAGAAACCTTTAGGCATCGTCCGTCTTTGTAATTAGTTGGAGCTTTGTACATGCAATTATTTTATCAATTAATGAAATTTATTTACAAAATTTTGACTCTCTCTTTATGCTTTGGTCAGAGATCTCATTTGTTCGACTCCGTATATTACTTAAGTTCAGTTTGATTTATAAGCCATGTTTGTAACTTAAGTTTTTCAAGTCATATTCTGCCAATGATGCTACCTTAAAGGTCATTGCACTCATACTTTTGGAGAAGCCCTCCAAGTTTTTTGTCTTTGGTCTCATTTGGACCGCTTGATAATGTGATCAAGTTTTAAGCACCGACTTCATATGAGTCGCTCAATTACGTGACTAAGTTTCTGGAACCGATGGTCCTTGGTACAAGTGAGTGAAGTTCACCTGACTTAAAGATAACCTAAACTATGCAATAATGTGAAAAACAAGCAAACATAAATAAAAGAAATGAACTAAAACTTTATTATTAAATTCTATAGTTATACAAGCACTCGATATGATGCAAACTTTACCTGGTATAGTTATTGAAAATATTTTCTAAGATGATAGGCATTCCATGTCTTAGGCACTGGTACAGTAGTGGATAAGTGACGAAAGTGTGAACCAATTTTATTTTCAAACTGGTACAGTAGTTTGTAAAACGCTTGCTGGTGAATTGGGATTCATTATCAGTCACAATAACCTCGAGTATTCCAAATATGCAAATAATGTTTTGTCGGACAAATTCGGTTGCATTTTGATTGGTTACTTTGGCTAGTGGGACGGTTTTAACCTATTTCGCGAAGTAGTCGATTCCGACTATAATTAACTTTTTTGTCCCGAGGCCACTAGGAGTGGTCCGAGGATGTCGATTTCCCATTGTATGAACGGCCATGGAAATTGCAGAACGCAGAATTCTGTGTGCGGCTGATGGGTGAGGTTCCCATGTATTTGGCAGTTATCACATTTTTAGACGAAGTTTATTGCATTATATTTTATGGTAGGCCAATAATATCATTGTCTCATGAGTTTGAAGGTAAAGTTCTTGCCACTAATGTGGGATCTACAGATACCGAGGTGTACTTAACCAATGGCATACTCGACCTCTTCTGGTGAAAGACACCGTAGGTATGGATGGAGTAACCTCGTCGGTACAACTTTCCATCAATAGTGGTATACCATTCCACTGTCTTTTTTAGACGCTTGGCTTTATTTGGATTTACTTGTAATGTACCGTCGGACAGATGCTTCATATATGGAGTCATCCAATTATCTGAACTGGTTATCTGCATGACTTCTTTCTGCGGTTCATTGATGCTAGGTACTTTTAGAACTTTGCGTAATTCCCGAGCATATTGCTCTGGATCTCCCGTGGCAGTAGCTTTGGCCAATCTGTCTGCTTTCCCATTTTCTTCTCGCGAATTGTGAATCATTTTCATAGGATTAAACGTGGAAATTAAATTTTGAACTTTGGAGAGATATTGGGAAAGTAACGGATTAATCGCATTAAAGTTTCTTTGGACCTAATTAATAACTAGTTCTGAGTCATTGTATACTAGTAGATTTGTGGCCGAGCATTCTCTAGCTAATTTTAACCCAGCAAGCAATACTTCATACTCGGCCACATTATTCATCACTGGAAATCTGAGGGTCATTAAATATTTTATTTCTGACACGTCGGGTGTTCTTAATACCACTCCGGTTCCGCAACCAACTTGCATTGAAGAGTCATCTACGTGTAAAGTCCAAGTCGGAATATTTTAGGGATTGTTGGTCCCAATAACATTAGGAGCGTCCAGAATTGGTGTTGTTTTAATAATGAAATCTGCGAGAGCCTGATCTTTAAAGGACGGTCTCGGCTTGAATTCTAAGTCGAACTCTCCCAATTCAATTGCCCATTTAACCAATTGTCTTTACATAGCTGGTCTTTGCAGGATTCCTCTTAGCGGTTGCTCCGTTAGGACAATTATTCTGTACGCTTGAAAATATGGTCGAAATTTTTGGGTGGAATATATAAGTGCTAGTGCCATCTTTTCAGCACGAGTGTAACAAGTTTCTGCATCGGTCAAGATTTTGCTGATATAATGGACTGGTTTTTGTCCATTAGGTATTTCTCGAATTAAGACCGAGCTTAAAGCAGTTTCTCACCTAGTTGTGGAGAAGTCAACAGTGGCGGATAAGAAAGATGCTCTTTGAGTTCTCGGAAAGCGGCTTCACATATTCTGCAGTCCACTGAAAGCCCACGACCGTTTTACCTCTCAACGCCTTAAAAAACGGTAAGTATTTTTTGACTGATTTAGCAAAGAAGTGTGAGAGTGCTGCCAATCTCCCAGTTAATATCTGGACTTCTTTCACCGTCCGAGGAGGATTCATATCTAAGATAGTATTTATTTTTTCTGGATTGGTTTCTATTCCTTAGTACAAAACGATGAAGCCTAAAAACTATCCTGAGGTTACTCTAAAGGTACATTTGGTCGGATTAAATTTCATCTGATGTGCCCTCTAAATAGTGAATGCTTCGTTCAGATGACGAATATGGTCATCCTAAAGCTTGCTCTTTACAAGCATGTCGTCTACGTATACTTTTTTATTTCGTCTGATCTGAGCCTTGAATATTTTGTTGACAAGGCGTTGATAATTGCACCGGTATTTTTCAGATCGAATGGCATAACTTTATAACATTATGTCCCTTGGTCGGTCATAAAAGATGTATGCTCCTCGTTCTTTGGATCAATCCGGATTTGATTATAGCCTGAATATACATTCATGAAACTGCGAAATCCGTGTCCAGAGATGGAGTCTACGAGCAAGTCAATTCCAAGTCATTCAGACATGCTTTATTGATGTTGGTAAAATCGACGCACATTCTCCACTTTTTGTTACTCTTCTTCACCACGACTACATTTGACAGCCAGTCTGAATACTGAACCTCTCTGATAAATCCAGCATCTAGAAGTTTCTTCACTTTCTCCGGACTAGCAATCAACTTTTCAAGCGAATAATTTTTTCGTTTTTGTCGGACAGGTTTATGATTGGGATTTAGGCCCAATTTATGGACCATTACTCCGGTCGGAATACTTAGCATATCGTTAGGTGTCCAAACAAAGACATCATATTTTGTCTAAGGAAATCAATGAGTTGACTTTAGAACGTCTTGGATAGAGAACTTCTGATTTGAATGTGCTTATCAGGTTTAGTAGGATTCAGTGGAATCTGATCTGTTGATTCTCCAGACTGGGCTTGTAGTAATGTGGTTTCATCACGGAGATTAGGATCCTAGGCCGGTTGATTTGTTGGCGTCTGAGTGACTTCAGATAAATGACAAGTTCGTCCAGTCATTTGATCGCCTAGGACTTCTCTGGTGCCGAATGGAGTCAGAAATTTTACTTTTAGATGCGGAATTGAAGTCATTGCTTTGGACGCAATTAAACAAGATCGTCTGAGGATAATATTGTAGACCAATGGAAAGTCTATGACCAAGAAGGAAAGCATCTTGGTGGCTGTCCTTGGATATATGCCTAACGTGACTTCCAACTGGATTATTCCTTGTACGGGTACGGGTTCATTATCCAGTCCGTACAATGGTCATTCTGCAGTTTTTAACTGATTTCTTTTAAGTTCTAATTTAAAAAATGCAACCAAGTAAAGTAAATTTTTCTAACTTTCATTGTTAGTAAATCCTCGTTTCAGTTGGTAATTTATGTTGCCGTCCGAAACGAGCGCAGTTACATCCAAGGGATCAGAATGAGGGGATGTTATATGAATCAAATCTTTATTAGTAAAACAAATAATATCGTTTCTATTATCTATCTTTGGTTTTTTATGGTCGACGGCCATTCTTGAATTTTCTGAAACGTCATCTTGAGCGGGTTGTGTGGAAATCATGTTAACAACGCTAGCTGCCACTTGGCCTTTTGGTTGTTCGGTCGCATCCTCATCTGCTCCTCCGGAGGTTTGTCTGGGTCTTTGTAGAAATCGATTGAGATGTCCCTTTTGGATTTACTGTTTGATTTTCTTTTGCAGTGTTCTGCAATTCTCGGTACTATTTCCTCCGCATCGATGGTAATGATAGTATTTCAACTGATCACCACCATTTGGGTTCTTTAACGAATTCGGCCATTTAAAGAACTTTTCGTCCCGAATTTATATCAGGATATTAGTGCGGGAGTTATTTAAAGGAGTCAAAATCCCCTTTTTCGTGCTGACTTGGACTTTTGCTACTTTCTTAATCCTTGGGGACCCATATTGTCTCCATTTTTTCTTTTCCTCTCCGTTGATTTTTGGTGGGGTTGGTCCTATGGTCGTTTCGCTTCATTTGCCTCATCGACTACTATATAGGCACGATCAATGGCCTCTACCTCTCTAAAAGTTTGAGGGTTCTTATGGGCCATGTGCCTAAAAATGTCGTCGGGTTCCAACGCAGATCCAGAAGCGCTTAGTTTCACCTCTTCGGTGAGTTTGAGAATTTTCTTGGCCTCAGCCGTAAATCTGGTCAAGAATTTCCTTATGTCTTCCTTTGGCCCTTGTTTTACTCAAGCCAAATGCCAGGATTGTTTTTCTTCCCTCTTACTGGAGGTAAATTGGGATAAGAAATGGTCAGCCAAACTTTGAGAAGTTTGAATGGAATTTGGCTAAAGGTGATAAAACCATGCTCGGACATTGCCTTTTAAGATCAGAGGGAAACAGAGGCACATTGATGCCTCATCCAAACCCTGAAAGCCGAGGAGCGTATAGAAGTGATCCAAATGTTCCATAAGATCAGAGCTTCCATCATACGGCTGCAAAGCAGGCATCTTGAATTTATGCGGTAAAGATCGTGTACGGATCTCCATTGTGAACGGAGATCGTCGCAAGTCAACAGTCTTTCATGCAGTGTCTTCTCCAAAGATACGATCCCAAATTTTGTCAATTTTTTACTCGATTTAGGGAGGCTCCGTCGTCCTTTTTTCATTGAGGAGGTCCCTTAACTCAGATGGTTTTTGGGCAAACTGTGAACGAGGATGGCTCACAGCCTCTGGAAGACGCTGGCCACGAGAGGGCTTTCTATGGTAAGTGGGTTTCCTATTATCACGAGAATACTGAGGGTTTTGTCTCTTAGGACTATCCTCTCGGACTCGGAAACTTGAACGGCCTTCCAGTCTCGATGAGACTTTTTCATTTGATGCCGTTTTAAGGTCGTCCTAGGGATCAATCTTATTTGAGGGGTATTTTCGTTCCCTATTTTTATTTTTATTTTTTGGACGTGGCGGTTTGAGAGGCCGCAGAAATGATTCATTTTGGCCGCTCATCTAATCTTGTACAAAGTGTTTGGACAGTTTTAGCAAGCGCCCGTATACAAGGATTAGGGTCCTTGTCCATTCAATCAACGATGGGAGGATTGTTCCCACCAGAAGTAGCCTCTCTAATTGGTGCACGAACTTGTCTTAGAAGTCACCATATTCCTTTTTATTTTATTAAAATTATATTTATCAGACTTTTTGTTACGTCATTCCCACAGACGGCGCCAATATTGCATCCGATGATCTGATTTTTGTATGGATGGAGAATTTTGTTCGTTGGTCGTTTAAGTCCTGAGTCTCTGTAAGTTCTTAATCAAATCCTGTGCAAACATAAATAATAGTCAAATGATTTGTGGGACTCGTTCCCCGGTATATCCTTCGATACTCAAGTCAGTATTTTCCTTAAATATAAAAGAAGAAATGGGAAATGTTAAAGTATAAAGTATCCGGGGAGTTGTGCTCTCGGTGCCTTGATTTAAGAGAGAGAGTTCCGCTCCGGGCGTCTTTGAATATTTTGCTTGAAAAGGCTTTTTTCCTTCTTGTCTAGATAAGTCCTCCTCCTTGAATGGTGAGGATCCATATTTATTGACAATGGGTGGTTAATTGTTAGGACGGTTAACCGTTGTCTCTACCTATGGTGGTTGTAACCGTTATCGTCAGTTTAATAGCCACCTAGGTTTGTTAAATTGACCTCGGTCATAATAACTGAAATAGGCCACACAGTCGTTGTGGGCCGAGCGGACAAAATAGACTGCTTGGACTTTATGACTGCTCGGACGTGATGGATGTTCGGACGTAAGTTTTGATTCCCTGGCCTACAACTGTATTGGGTTACCTTATTTGGGTCCTTGGGTATTATACCTATTAGATACCAATATCGATGTTTTTATTCCTGTTCGATATTAAAAAATACAAACAAAAAGGATAGCCTCCCAGACAAAGTCCCAAACTACTGCATTAGTTCCAAAACCAACAAGAAGTGGCTGGAAAATACACTTACCCCAATGAATTTGTGACTTTGAAGGATTAAAATGATCGACTTGGCCATGGTCATAACCTATTTGCGTTAGCTATTTGTAATGATAATGTATATAATTATATGTCCAAATGTTTTCCTGTTTGATTAAATGAAATATTCAAATCTGAAAATGATTGAACAAAAACCTTAAAGGGAAAAAAAAAAAGAGCTAAAATGGCGTGGGTTATGTTCTTCAAATTCCTTTGCTCTGTCTTGGAAGTTCCAATTCAGCTATCATCTATCAATGTTTCTTCATAAACTGCAATCGTGACAGGCAAAGAAGTTCTATGAATCTGCCCTTAGATTGGACCCCGGTTACCTTGGGGCTGCTCTAGCGCTTGCTGAGCTTCATGTCATTGAGGGTCGAAACGGAGATGCTGTCTCTCTTCTGGAGAGATATCTTAAGGACTGGGCAGACGATTCGCTTCATGTCAAGCTTGCACAGGTATTTGCTGCGACAAACATGTTGCAAGAGGCACTGGCTCATTATCAAGCTGCATTGAGGTAAATTTCCCTCAACTATTACCATCAGATCTTGCTTCTCCCGCATGATCTTGCTTTTCTTTCACGATCCATGGCTACTTGTTTCCTTTCTTTATCCTGAATTTTTTATGAACTCAGAACTTAAATTATTTTATGATATTTTCCCAATTTGATTCCAGAATAAACCCACAAAGTGAAGCTGCAAGAAAAGGTTTGGAGCGCCTGGAGAAACAGATGAAGGTTTGTTTTCTTTTGGAGTTGCGGCATTTTCCCTTTCTGTTTGCCTCCTTTCATTTACTTGGGTAAATTTTTTGCAACCAATATTAAAGAAAATATTGCATTCTCCTGATACCAAAAAAAAATCCTGATGTCACTATCTTGCTTTTTTTTTTTTTTTTCTTGGTAGTCCAAATCCATATATTTTAAATATGCACAAATTTTATAAGAAGCTTAAATTTATTTTTTTAATATTAATGTTTTTAGAATATCA
>JAODPA010099417.1:0-21593 GCA_025585075.1 Nepenthes mirabilis
ACGTGAAAAATATTTCTTAATCAAGAAAAAAATCACGGGACAAACTCTAAAATAAATTCCGCTATGTAAAATTGGTTACAAGCAATCTCCGAGACAGAATATTAGCAACCCACCCGAAACAAAATAAGAAAAACAATCTCCAAAGTAAGAAAACTCTCGTTTCCTCTTTTTCTCTCTATTTTTCTTTTTTCTTTCCTCTCATTAGAAGTACTTTCTGCTCACCCTAATTTTACAAGTGTGACGATAGAAGGCAAATGACGAGAGCTCCCTTCGCACTTTGCTCTGTTCCACCCTCCATTCCACGTTCCACTGCTACGCTACCGCGCCTTCTTCTAAAGTGTTTGGTGTGTTTTTATAATAACGCCGACTCCAAATCCCATATGGTCACTTGGTTTGATCTTGCAGATAATTTATCACATTATTTTATGCGCCTTCACCGGTTCATACACTTCCCCAGAAGGTGCATACTCTGCTAACTTGGATGCATACTTTGTAAGTCAACCTGCTCTATATAAACGGCACATGCTCTACAAAATCAGCTTGTCAATTCTGAAAATCAACTGCTTGCCATGAAAAACCTGCCACCTACTCCTTAAAGCCTGGTACCCATTCTGCAAAGTTATCTACCAACTCCGTCAGGTCGATTCCTCTGAACTAACGTTGCCTGGTCACCCTTTTGTATTAGCGCCATTGGTCAGCCTCATCTCAACTTTGCTGGCCGGCCTCCCTAGTTGGCTTCTTCTTTCAACCGGTTAGCCTCCCTAACCGGCTTTTTACTGCCCGGCTGGCCATCCTGTTGTCCGGCAGGCCGACCTTATTTTTTCCCGTTGGTCAGCCTAAGAGTAACATTATTGTTACTTTTCTGGTCATTTGTCACACATGCAAACACTCCGAATTTTTTCACTTTGACAAATTGGCCACTCCGACATTTGCCCACTCCGACAATCAATCTCTCTGACATTTGCTCACTTCTGCAAATGGTCTCTTCAATATTTGTCCACTCTGACAAATCGGTCACTTCGATATTTGCCCACTCCGGCAAATGGTCTCTCCGGTTTTTACTGCAGGCAATTTGCAACACTTCGAATTTCGTACAAGTCTTATACAATCTTCTGATGACGCATTCGTTTGTTAAACTGTTTACAATAGAGTAACCAAACCCAACACCCTTCACACATTCTGTCACAGACGTATCCCATTTCACAAATTCTCTTCCACAACACTATCACTCCTATTGTTTTCCTTCTTCACCTACTCATGCAACTGGTCTGACAAATTGTGTTTCTGCCTCTTCTTCCTTTTTCTGGGTCTTTTAAGAGTTTTGCGAAGGGGCGTTGGAAGAAGACGATGTTTCTGGGAAATCCATGTCTCCAGCAGTCAAAAACTCCAAATTTCTCACCATTCGACCAGGAGGCATGGAATGCCGATCAAAACCGGGACCGGTCCGGGCAAAAATTGGGGAAATATCCATAGCCTCGCGCCAGACAGAGTCGATTGTTCATGTAAAAAAGACTTTTTAAAAATAAATTAATTTTTACCTAAAAATTGTCTTAAAATATTTTAAAAATAAATATTAAATATAAAACTGAGCTAACAATATAAAAACTAATGTGTTCACAGAAGTATCAAGAATAAGAAACATGGGTATTTGTAAACTTTATAGTTACTGTAAAAATTTATATCCCCTATCATTCTACAATTAGAGTTGGGTTAGACTAATCATTTTTCTTCTAGGAGACAATATATAATTGGGTCAATTTTTAATCCTAACATATTTAGTAGTCATATATTTAATCATGCTTTTTAAAAAGAATATAAGATAAATTTTGATTTGTAATCGAAAAATTGATTTAACTTGAATCTTAAATTTTTAATGATTTGCATCCGAGTGTGGTCTAAAGACGTAAACTTATTTCTTGTCCACTACAAACGAAAAAAGTGTGGAAGGTTCCCAGTGAGAGTCCTTTGAAAAAACCCTTTCAAAACTTAAATTATCAAAATATTATCAAATAATAATCAAAGTAAATTTAAAATATTGATATAGCTAGATTGTAGCGAAAAAATTTACTAAGCCTAATACATCGAATGTAAAAATTAAAGCCTCTCTATCTTGTATGATCACTTAGAAAGTATGATGATATGATCATTAGTGTCATCTTTTTTTTCTTGGATCATATTCAGACTTAAAATCTGGGTTGTTCTTACTAAAATCTCAAATCTGAATTGGCTCTATCCATGCTTCAAATTTGAAATTGTGTACCTTGAATGATTTGTCATGGCCGACACATACGAGGTAGCGACAAAGTTGGCAATTCGAGGAGTGGCAATTGGTTGGCTGGCCGGTGGTGACATCCAAGGATGACGGCAATTGGCAACGAGCTTGGCCTGGAACCAAGTGGGAGGCTAGGCTCCCTCTTTATTAGAAAAAGATGATCAAACAATTCTCTGTCGGGAGGTAGGGCGTAGGTGCGGCTGGTTGGCTAGCAACGACCGACTAAGTCTGAGACAATAGTTGTCAGCGTGGGCTTGACTGGGCAATCGCCCCTCCCTCTCTCTCCTTTGGCTCCTTCCCTGGGTGGGCTCACCAAGAATTGTCCCCCTGTCCAATTCTTGACCCTGCTTTAGATAAATGAGGGCTGAACAAATTTTTAATAGTTGAATAATAGAAATTAGTGAAACAGAAAGTGAATACCAACGGTGAAGTATCATCCCATCATTAGGCCTACGACACAGTTGAAGCTTTCCAACCGGCCTGTCAACAATTAACAACCTCAATTGGCTTATTTGGTTCTTTACTTCACCCTCTGATATTTTTCTTCAAAGATGAACGAGTGCCATGCTTATTAAACGTTGACCTCCAGCTTGATCAACCCCAGAACAAAGACTTCTAAAAATTAATATTAATAGTAATAATCGAGGAGAACGTTACTGAGGCAATATTCATTATGGAATTTTGTACATACATCATCAGATGAGTATGATTGATTTTGTCAATGAGAGTTATGCGACGCGTACTAGCGAGAAAATCAATCTCTCGATCGTAAAGGGCCTTTTGATGGTTGAGACAATTCGGACATTTTATACATTTTCCTTAACTTTTGCCCCTTTATGCTAGACTATCCTCTCAATCTTTTTCCCCCTTTTTATGTTACTTTATTTAATAAAATAATCCCGTCCAACGGAACAATAATTTTTCCCATTTCATAACCCAATTAGTTGAAGCCTGAGAGCTAAATCATGTCGTATAATTTACAATGAGTTTTATTTGATCTGTTTACACTTGACATTTCATCTCCAAATCACGTTAATTGGAAACGAAGCACATTTAAACCAAAAGAAATCAGATTAAATAATATCTTACTGCACTTAAATTACAGCAGGAGCGATTCTTGTTATATGCTCTCCAAAAAAGCCGGGGGTCAAAATAATCCAAGCAATGTAAATAAAATCTAGCAACCTTTTTTTTGTCAAGGTGGAAATGCTCCGACCTCTTTTGTCTGTCACACTGGAAATGCTCAAGGGGAGACAAACAAATAGATAAATAAAATGGGTGGCCCTTTGAATAAAGGTCTTCGGCATTCAGCATCTATGGTCAAATATATACAAAGCATACCAGGTCACTGCAGCCAATGAACAGGAGGATCCTAAGAGAGAGAGTGAGACTACAATGGCAAAACCAGATAAATTTCAGAGACAACTCGTGGGACCTCGAAAAATACAATGGACAGAAAGGGGGGGAAAAAAAGAAAAGAAAAACTCAAACAAGATTAACCATCCCAAACAATGTGCAAGTATCTGCAGACTTATGAAAATTAAGTAAAAGTCAGCAAACAGATCCCAGCAGAATATAAAACAATCAGGGGAGGTTGGGGGGAAGGATATACTACAAACCAAACCGAGGCAGTAATACAGGTTTATCTCAAAGGTATGCTTCTCAAAGTCAAGACTCGTTCTTGCCTCTGAAGTACATGTAGATTTTCTGCAAAAACCAAGGTAAACATACAACTTAGAGATAGAGGGGAAAAAAGACAGTAGACAGCACAAGATTGAGAAACTTTCGGAGTAAGAGCTAGCATTGTCATCCTGCAAGCCCCTTGGCTACAATTCTCAGGCATACCCAAACACACACACACCCGACAATACTTAAAGCATTTTTTACAACTGTCTTTTCTCAGATAACTAAGAAAAGGATTTGGAGGCGAGACAAGCTTTGTTGAAAGATGACATAGCTACCTAAGTAAGCCTCATCTGTTGAGCATGTTCTGTCTTGTAAGGCTATAGGTTTGGTTCGGTTTCGGAAAGTTCTCAGGATATAAACAGGATTGATTATGGCTTGGGCATAAAAAAACATAGCCAGACAAGTAATTATCTTGATTTGACTAGGATTGGAGAGGAAACAAGCGGAATAAAATTAGGCTCGGGAGGACATGAAATAAAGCAAAAACAAATGCTTTCGCTTCCAATTTTCAAAAATATATTACAATTGGTTCAGCAGAACAACAAGAGCTTAAATCAATTCTGTTAATTAAAACTCGCCCGTTTTGGATATTCATTTTCAGGTAAATCCATCCAACATCAGAATCCTGAGGCATTGGATAGGACAAGTGAAAAGAGAGTGGGAAATGTGAATGAAATCATGGAATTGGATTTGAGTGTTTGATATCTGATAATCTGCGGCATGAAAGATAAATTAGAATGATATTTCTTGTGCTTGGCATGTGGGAAAAGGAATGAGGCCTCCATCACCACAGCCCTGAACACCTACAAAACCTGACACCAAGAAAGTGCAAACCTAAAAGGGTTGAGGTGATAGTGGGGTGAGATGTCAAAAGCAATGACGGGCTCAAGATTGTGGGGATGATGACATGCTGGTAGGGGCAATAATAATGGAGTGTATATTGGTAGGAAGTGGTACTTGATGACGAGTTGGTGGTGATGATGGTTTGTAGTAGTGGGGGAAGGTATCATGGGACTTTAGAGGTTGTGGTGTCATATGATGACAATGTGATGGGAGTGGTCGCTACATTGATAAGGTGCTGAGGCACAACAGTGGTGGGATTGCAACCATTGGCTGGTGGCGGCAGCAGTGATGAAATTCCCCAGGGGCAATGGTGGCCTGAGGTGGAAGCAGCCCAAATCTTCTCTTTCTCCACTACCAACCTCACCCCTTGTTTATGAAAAGGGCAGAGTAGAGCTCCTAAATCTGATTTCCATGTAATGGTGGTTCATTTTACATTTTGGAATTGTGGGGATTTTGGAGAGGGGAGTGAGGAAGGAGGATGGAGGGAGGAGGAAAGGGGAATGGGATAATTGATCTAGCTTTTTTGGGGTTTGTGTTGGGTGACCATAGCAAGCCATCTGTTTGGTTCCTGAAGGTCATTGTTCGGTGGTGTATTCTTGCCACAAGATTATGGGCTTCGTAGACTTTCACTAATCTAAGCACAGACCAAAACAGAATAGGTATGAGAGCTTTCATTGTCCTTGCTTCCTTTCGTCTCTTTATACCAAAAGCATGCATCTGCCTCATAAACAGCCATCTTGTTGCAACTTTTATCCTTAGTTCTCAAATGACAATTGATCTAGTCTCTCAGCCAAGATCAAATGCATTTACTTGCATTTAGACACCGATTATCACGTTTCCATCTCTCCTATTAAAGTCAAGAGTTCACCACAGCAGGATCATACCACATAACAGACTCCAGAATCATGCAAACTCACTCATCTGATCTAAAACAAAAAGGCTTGCCTAGCACCAGGATGGAACACATTCAAGGATCATTTGAATTATATGAAAACAAAGACAATTTAAAACCAGCAGCTTGGCTCATCATATCAAATCAAGATAGATTATTCATCTTTCTAATTCAGTGGCCAATAGCACCAATTATTTCATAAATTAATAGTAAAACTTTGGTCCTATTCTAATTTTAATTGCTATAACATTTACAAATCCAAATAGCAAGCTGCAGTACCATGGATGCAACTATCGGCCAATACAGACATGTACCGGTATTGGGCCCCCTAATACCATTATTTCCCGATATTGCCACAATACGTGATATGTTTCCGTATTAGCCGACAAAGCCAGTATATCAGCCAACATATTGGCTGATACAGGTCTATCAGCTTACGATTTTAAAAAAAAAAATTTCGTCCGATATATCTGATATCAATAAGACTACAACCGATACCAATACCAATATTTTCAGTCATGTGTAGTACAAAAAAGAAGCAACTCATTATTCCATTTGGTATGGAATATTACATGACAATTAAATAACCAATTTATCATCTTAAATACACAAGTAACATAAAGAGGAAGTTATAAGTTGAATCTCATGAAACCCGTAGTCCCACAAACTAAGATCTTCTCTAGCTGGGGGATGTAGCTTTCCTCAAGTTGGTTCATCATTATATCCAATACAAAGTCACAACATATGAACATCGAAAACACAATATATCCAAGAAATTTCATGTGCTTTCAAAAACAAAGAGCAGTAAACAAAATTTCAAAGGGGGGGAGGGGGGAAGAGAGAGGCAATGCAGGTATTATTCTCACCTGGAGCACCAAGAAGCTTAGGAGGGATTCTAGGCAAAACAAAGCAAACCCAACTATATAGAAGATCTGTACAATAAGCAACAAAATTTCAATCCTTAAGTAGAAATTCACAATAACCTTATTTTCAGACAAAGGATCGGAAAAGAAAGATAATCATAGGACAAAAAACTTACTCAAAATTTTCTAAAAGACATATATCAATTAACTCGCCAATATATAGAATTACACCAAACCACTTGCTCTAGTCAGATATTTTAGAAGAGAAAATTTGGTAGAAAAAATAGAGTAAATAACTAGTTAGCAACAAGTCCAACAACAGTGGACAAAATAAATTAGGACTGGTTCCTCACTCCCATCCTTGATTCCACCATCAAAGTTCAGTAATTCACATTATTCTACTCCTTTGCTACTTATTATATCCAGCAGACTGACTAAATTGCTGATAGTAGATTCTAGGCCATCAAGAGCTACCAATTTTAACAGTGTCCTCATCCTAACCAACAAGTTTCGGGTATTTCAAACTGTCCTTTACATGAGTCCCCATCTTAGGCCTTGTCTTGTTTGGTCACATCTTGTTCAAAACTTCAAGAGGCAATGAAAATTCATGAGGTACTGTAATGTAAGAATTAATTAACAAAAATAAGCGGTCTTTCCTCCCACCATTATTCTTAAATGAGATGTTCCATCCATAAGCAATAAAAGGTGCTAACTATGTCAACAGGTGCTTTCCATGGTGCTTGTTTGCACACCATAATGTACTGGTAGATGAGACAAGGTAGGACGTTACAGCTGAGTTGAAAGCTTAGCGCGAGACTTGGGAAGTTAAAGGCTTTAGAACTAGAGGAATGAAGACTAAAAACATGGAATAAAAGTCCAGTGAGAATAGAACAATACATGGAGAGAAGGAAGGGATAGTGACAGAAAGCCTATCAAAGAGAGACTGTTTCCCATATCTTTGGGCAATGGTTAAAGGGCCAATTGATATGGATATTACTCACAGAATAAAATATTTGGATAAAGTGGATAAATGCTTCAAGAATCTGGAATAATCATGTACTACTACTCAAACTTGCATGCAAAAAACATAAGATGGTTATCACAATAGTAAGGTTGTACATATCGGAGCAACGGGCATTTAAAAAAGAAAAGAGGACAGTGGCTGAGACCAATGTGTTGATATGAATAGCAGTCATACAAGGAAAGGATCAAATTGATATTATAAAAGTGGAAATAAGAGCACGCCATAAAATGTAGATAATGTCTTTTATCACATAACGAGGAAATCCATTTCCATCCTTTTTCGTAGCTATATATCAAGAACTAGGAAGCAGGCATAAACCTTCTAGTCACAAAATTGCCTTTTTCTTTTCACATTTTTTTATAATCTTAAAGGTTGAGAAACAAACCAAATAAATTGCAAAAAAACACACTACCTTATGCATACCAGTAATGGTTTAGGTACACAAAAGAAGTTCACAAGATACTATAATTTTTTCTCTCTTGTCATAAAACGATAAATCTCATGAACTTAATCAAAAATATCAGCCATTGGCAATAAAGCAATTCGAAAATCCTATACAATATATAGTGTTTGTCAAGTTGTGGAAATTGTTGCTGTTTTTGAAAAAAATATCCAGTGAAAGATAAAATCAGCAAAAATATTAAAATATATCAGCTGTAAAGTTCAATTCAGTACTTGATTCTGGTAAACTGATAAAAAATCAAAATGATATTTTACTAAATTTTCCAGTAGTCAGAAAGAGATGTTTTCTACCATTTTCCTAAATCTAACTTGCATGGATTTTTTAGAGAATTTGTGAAGAAATGGTATTTTACATTACTTGAACCAAAGGAATTTGATGTAATTCTCAATCAATTCAGTTTGCGTGTGTCTTTTCTATAAGTTCCACCTAACAATTTCATAATGGCCTCAAATCCTTGTAGTGACATATTTTAGTTCGGTGGATTTCTTGATTTGATGTAATTCTATTTGATGTAACACTTTTTTAGTTTGATGGAATTTGATGTATGATGTGAAGCCAGAAGTTTTGTTCTCTGAATCATATTATTAGGTTAGTTTTTTAACACTTCATATAACCTAATGAAATTTATGATTTGAACATTACTAATATCATGATAAAATTGAACTAATTATATTTTAAATAATATAGAGAGTTATCGCTAATAAAAGCTGGTGCATCATTAATAGCCATAGTTGCCATATTCTTGTCAACTCATCAAATTAATAAATTAGCACAAACAAACCAAACTTCACAACTGCAGTTCAAGAAGATGGTTCATCATTACTGAATATACCAATAAATATATCGTTTAAAACTCATTTCTTGTCAAACGAACTCAAGAAATAAGCTTGACTAAACTTGCTAAGATTTCCAAGCCAAACTCAAACATCTAATTTTGAGCCAAACTCCAATTAGTTCTATTTAACAACCTTAATCATATGTTGCTCGATAGATGTGTTGCAAATGAGCAATGACTATTAATAAACATTGACATGTGGATCTTTCAGCAGTTTAAAAAATGGAAAATGAAAAAGAAACTAGTACACAGAAAACATTTTTCATACTAAACATGCTCATAATCTCTCAGCAGTTTTAAAAAAAAATAATAAATAATAATGCAGTTTCTATCAATATCTATACAGGTAAATAGATATAAATACTCCGTGACTGAATGTCTTTTGTCCAACTAAACATGCTCATAATCTCTCAGCAGTTTCAAAAAATAAATAAATAAATAATAATGTGGCTTCTATTGATATCTATTCAGGTAAATAGAGATAAACACTACATGACTGAATTTTTTTTGCTGCAGCTAGGAGTGTAAATCATATGAACATGTGCATAACAAGATAAGCCTACCCCAACTAATACATGGTCGGAAAACACATCAATTGCTGCAAGGATGCCCCTGGAGTTAAAAAAAAAAAGGATAAATTCTTTTTAGTAAGAGCAAACAAGTCAATAACAATTTGCAAATAAGAGAGAATAGAATGAAAGTACTTGCAATCATGGACAAGAAATTTTAGATATGAAGATTAATAATGAAAGCCAAGGCCAAATAACAAAATGCTCCAAGTTAATAAATCACATGAAAATCATTATAACCACAACGGACACTGCATCAATTCAGAATAATTGAGAACAGCAGCTTGAACGAGAAATTTCCCAAAACGAATAAGAACCTTGAATGTGTAAAGGAGAAACAGACACTAGGGATAGAGGAAAGGCAACATGCAGCATGCTTTTTTTGGCTGGGTTTTTATTTTTATTTTTTGAAGGGAAGGATTGAACCTGATCTCAGGGCCTGCCCTTCAAAAACATGCAGTAGCATCTTTATGAACAAAAAGGTGAAACATAGAACTCCAGAAAGTCACATTGAGAAACATCACCAACTCCTTCCTTCTACCCGAAACATACTTCTTCTCTTGTGACTTCACACATACATAACAATAACCTTAAATGTTGAGAAGTCACCTCACAGATCCCAGACACATTACATCTCCCAATTCCCTTCCCTGGCCCCAAACACCCACCCACAACAAAGGAAATGTAACAAAAAATCCTTACTGCAAGGGCCACAGGCATAGATTCTACCAGATAGCCAAGCACATCAGTGTACCAATAATTCACATTGCTATGATCATAGCAGCTATCAAAATAGCATTCAAGATCCAGATGTGAATTTATCCAAATTTATTATCATATAATGTTCCAACATTAGTAACATCAATTGCAAAATGGGTCAAAGGTTCAGAAGATAAAACCATGGGAGGAGAAGGCAAATTCTAGTGAAAACCAAACTAGCATACTTCATTGCTGATACAGCTATAAATGAGACCTCTATGACTAAACATCAGGAACTTACGTCAAAGATTTCCCATGGAAGACAATTGGGGGAGCGATGGCAGCAAATATACAAAAACCAATGTGCAGCTGT
This sequence comes from Nepenthes mirabilis, assembly GCA_025585075.1. Lineage (NCBI taxonomy): Eukaryota > Viridiplantae > Streptophyta > Magnoliopsida > Caryophyllales > Nepenthaceae > Nepenthes > Nepenthes mirabilis. The sequence continues at coordinate 10,520 of JAODPA010099417.1, forward strand.
ATAATGTCAATTTCATTATAAGTAGAAGATCAACCAACAAATATAACCCAGAAATCAGGAAGAAAAAAAGTCTCATGAAGTGAGAACTTACAAGGTAGAACAAAAAAAACCAGCCAAATTTGAAGGCACTATCTGTCCTGCATTGCACAGAGAAATTAACTTTACAATCATCGCAATATTCATGCCTTCTACATTTTAAGGAATCATAACATTTTGTTTCCCCAATTTGGCAATTATAAACATCATATATAAGCTCTACATCATTAATCAGATGCCTGCACACTGTCCAACTGTCTGTTAAATGATCATGAGATTCACAAACAAATTTACCTGTCATTCCAATTCAAAAAAAAAAAAAAAAAAAACATGAAACATGATGAATCTAACCCTCAGTAAAACTTAGAGCAAAATAACACCTCATTTCTTATAAATTTCAAAACATAAGATTCACTGCTGCAAAATCTTAAGAACTTATCTAGGCAATCAAAAAGGAGGAAGCTAAAGTACTAAAATAACTAGTTAGTGACCCACACACAAACACTACCTCATAGAACACTAATATAAGACCAAATACGATGGTCAAGGGAACAAACGGGAAAACAATAGTAGATTAGCAACTTTTTTGTAGGTTGGGTTGGGTTTCAATACATGAAATAAAATAAAGTAGAAAGGAATGAAAAGGAAAAAAATCTGAAGTAGGAAACCAGTTTGCAAAATTGGAAAATCTATCACTCTTTACTCCCAAAGAAAAGCCATGCAAATTCATATCTGAGACTTATTTTGACCACCAACCACAAGACTCTGAAGACTGCCAGCTCAAGTAATCTGACAGACAACTACCATACATGTAATACAATATGTCCTTAATTATATGGCTCAAGATTTCATTGGCAAAACAGTTAGAACCTTCACCCACATATGTGATTGGAAGATGTACACACCAAATCTCAATTGCCTTCATAGTCAACACTACAATCACCAGAGCTGTACATGATTCTGGCCTCATCTATTTCTGACAGTCCAATAAGAATCATTTGAACAGTAATCTGCTGCATGTACCAGAGTTTAATTCTATTCTCTCAACAGCTTATACGAGTATAGAAACTTCCAATAATCCCCTTGCTTATTTCTACCATTTTGACCTACTTCATTTAGCAAAACTTACAATCTCTATACAAATGGGTTTTAAATCCATTAATCAAAACACACAACATATTCGAGCTATTCAGAAATTACATTTAACAGCTCTGTAACAAGGCATGATTATTAGATTTCTGCAGCCAAATAGAAGTATTAAACAGGCATTACCTGGGCTTATCTATGCATGTTTAACACAACCACCCTAGCATACAACCAAATTACCCAAAAAATGGCGAGGGAGCCTAAAGTGTAAAATGTTAAAAAACTAAAAAATCTTCTTCCGAGACAACCACAACACATTTAGACACACATCGAACCAAATTTGATAAGGTGGCAAATTTCAGAACTTGGCTGTTTTTGAGCATTGTTAATGAAGAAGGGCTGATATCTTCAAAAACATTGAAGGCACTAAATCATGCAGGGAGTGATTACATTGTTCTTTGTGTGACATATATCAAACCAAAGTTTGGGATTTTCCTAATTAAGCTCCAGGTATACTGTATTCAAAAAATGAAGAATTCATGACAGGGTGATGAACATAAATTCTTGCCAGCTAAAAATCAAATATATATGAGCCAATAGACATATTCATGTGTGTTTTTTTGTGTGTGTGTGAGAGAGGAGCATAGAAGACCATATACCTCATTGCACGATAGAGAGGCCGATACCACAGCAAGTATGAAAGGGGGCAACCAAGAAGAGCATAGATTGTAGCAAGAAAAAAGATTTTGACACCTGAAAGGACAAACATTCTCAGGATTAAAAAGAATGGCCCAGGACAAAAAAAAAAAACTTCTATCATGTGATCTAGGAAGAATCAAATATACAACCTTACTCATGCAATGCACCGCAAGGGGTTGTTTCTATGGTCTGTACTCATGACTTTCATATCATTATGTACCAAAGCCTAGAAGCATGCATGCACAGAAATTAGGAAAGGGTAGCTTACCTCCTCCTCTAATCCAGCAAACAGTGACTGCTATTACATTGTACACAAGGCACAGAACTATACCTGCATGGATAATGAAAAATTAAAAGAGTTGTATGCATACAGAGCAAGACAATTTGCAAAATTGCAGAGATCTTATCTGGTGATTCATTAGGGTAAAAAATTGAATTCTTAAGGTTACTCCCTACAATCAACAGAATGCACCAGCTTAAGACAATATGCATAAACTCAGCAAGATCTAACTCAAATGCCAGACTACGAAGTTAAGTAGACACAAAACTTTAGTTCCCTGAAAGTCCAGACCATCTAGGCAGTCACAGACACGTACCATGGTAAAACTCTCTATCTCTGGTCCCTTGACAGGGAGTATAAAAATGAAGTTCAAAAAAGAATTAAGGTTGAGCATGGAAAACTCCCTTCTGGAAGAATGTGACTACCAAGCCCCTCAATCAGCACTGCTTCTGTTAAGCAAACTCAGTTGAGAACTAAGTTACCAAAAAAAAATGCAGGCTTATTCTCCCTTTCTATTTGCCCTCAACTGGTCCATCAAAATCGCATCGCTTCTATGTTCCAAATAAAACTTTCTAATTTCTTCAACTTCATTCTGTCTTTTTCCAACTATATGAACATGATCTCCCTGTTTTAAAATTAAAAGTGTTTTACGCTCCAATCTTCTCGTTGAGAAAATGAAACTTTTCTAGAGGAAAACTGGGCCCTTCTTTAGCTTGAAAATTCCTCCACCATCTTACAAAAATTACATTTGTGCCATCCCTAACAACATACTTCCAATTTTTTGTCATAGTTCTCTAAATTTCATGTTGGCACATGATAAAAAGTAACCTACATCATAGTTTTAAATAGCAGTGCTGCAGTCACAGTGATGCGGGCATATCATGAGCAACCATAACAGTGTCACACCTATCATGGGCATTGTAACAGTCACACTTCCTTCAAATATCAATACATATCAGCTGAAAAGATACATTGTAGCCGATATTTTGTTCTATTAAAAAATGATCTACCTAATCTGAAGAGACAAATCTTCCCATCCTGAACAAAATAGGGTTTGCATTGTTCAGTGAAGGGAGAAATGACGTTAAGATTTCTGGAAAACAAGAGAAATAAGCCATCATCACACCATGGTGAAGCTTCCCATCCAACAATGTTCTACTAAAAACATTCCAGGATTCATGTTCTGCAAAGAACCACAGGATTCACCATTATATTTGTGTAAAACCTCAGAACTCTTACAGATCCTCCATCCCTACATCATTAAAACCTAAATCCAAACTAACCACAGTATAATTATATTTTTTTAATAAAAACCATGGCTTAGGCCCATGTAAGGTATGAATACTAAAATATTATTTTAATAATGATTCATTTAATTAAATTGATAAATTTTTAACATAAATTCATGTTTTGCGTTAAAAATTAAATTTCAAACCGAATAATTTTAGCCAAGTAGCGCTTAACGTGCACCTGACCCACGCATAAGTGCATTATAAGCAGAATGCTTGCACTTGAAGTATGTTCAAGCAGCGTATGTGCATGTTTAGACCAGGATATTGGCACCTTATAATTGGCGCTTGTGTCCGGTATAGATTTCGCATCAGCACCTAATGGATGCACATAATCTAGTTTTCTATAAGTAGGCCCCTTAGCCTATTTTGATTCATTTCTGCTAGAATTTTTGAGAGAAGAGAAAGAAAGAGAGGAGATAAAGGGAGAGAATAATGAAAAACGGGGGAGAATGTAAAACTAAGGAGATTTCAAGAAATCTTTTGATAAAATTAAGTAAAGGCAAGTGTATTTAAACCCTTTCTTCCTTATTTCTGACCTTTTTCTATAATTCTTAAGTAATTCTTGTTCCAAATACTTATGCATATATTATTTTTGTACTTAAACTATTTTAAACTTTGCGTGCAAGTAATCCTACTATTATTTCATCAAATTTTATAAATTACATGTCTTAAATTCATACAAATCATATTAAATACTGAATTTCTGTATAAATTATACAAACTATATCGACTTCCTACAATTTTTGTATAACAAATTCTACATGTCTTTAAGATATATGTTAAGGTCTCTACACGTCTATAATTTTTACTTTTTTGTTTCAATTAATGATTTAATGTTTTAATGTAAATTGTTGGTTCATAATTATAACTTTTAGTTATTAAATTTCAATATTTTCAGTTATATTGTATCTAGCCATCGGCTGATGATGATGGAATCATTTGAGTTTTATTTCAAATTCTAAAAGTTTAGTTTGATGGTCTGATTTTAGATAAGTTGTTTTCTCCTTATGATTTGAGGTCAATTTAATTGTTTATATTTAGAGCTACTTTCAAGTGTGGCATTTGGGTCATGTGATTAGATGATTATTATATGATTTTTTGGGGGTCATTTAATAGTATTTGATATAGATTTGTGCCCCAATATCGGTTTGGGTTTTAGTTGATTGAATGAACAATTGAAATTTTGGATTTTAATCTAAAACTAAATTAAGAAAATTACAAATTAAAGAATAAGTTAATTTTGATCTTTAGGTTTGAGGTACGCAACTGTGACAGCCCACCTCAGAGAGTTGGTTATATGAGCCCTCCAACATCATTCCACTTGATTTAAGCAACATCATTCCCCAAACAAGGCAGCATAATTTATTTTTTTTTAGTTTGCAACACACCGGATAACTTTTTCTTCACCAAATACCATCTTTGCTAGCGTAGTCTGTCTTATCAAATTAAAATTCAACATCTGGCTACATCTTCAATGAGAAATCCCAACTAACAGATTTACTTGCAACACAACCAAAACAACGCTCTAACAACATCCACCATTTTGTTGCCTAAAACAACTCCAATTTCCAACAAAGATATGCACATCCTTTTCAAAGAATGATCAAAAGAGTAACCCACCTACAAAAGTATCTTTTCTTCAATCACTATCCTTAAATGAGTGACCGCAACTCGGCAATCTTGAGCACACATTGGCACCCAAATAAGCATAAACGATATGCTATGTGATTTTGCCTTGATTAGGGAGCTTTTTTTCCTCATGGTCATTGGTTGAGATGGTCATGCCAGAAATCAAGATTCTGGGTCTGACAGATCCTCTGTTGAATTCCACGTCCAGTATCATGTTGGCACTGATATGATGTGGTAAAGAGTTGAGACAAATAATTAAAGGGTAAAGAATAGACATCAAAGAGATATCCTAATTAGAGGTTTTTCTACCATAGAAGGAATCCAAAAGTCTTAGATTGTCCATATACAGATTCCCGTGCAACTTTTTCTCCTTTTCAAGGACGTTTATTGAAAATTATTTTATACCCAAAGTCCTTACTTCCTTCCAAAAGGGAGAAAAGGCATCCATTCTGAACTTCAACTGCAAAGCACACAAAGAAAAGTGAAAAGAATGACAAGACATGTGACCACTCAGTAAAAATTTGTCAATTTATGAGACGGTATATTGTGGAAGAAGCAGAAAAAAGGGGGACAAGAGGGGAGCAAAGGAAAAAACAGAAAAAAGGTTCAAAATTGAAGAGAAACCCCAGCCAGGAATAGAAACTAAGAACACATATTATGCTTATTTGTAATTTTTCTAATGAGAAAGTTACAAAGAACATAGGCATACACTGCGTGCAACCAGTACACCTGTACTCAGCCAAGAAATGGGCTCACAAAATTCATAAGGAACATTCTTGCTTTAGTCTACATAAATCCACCATACAAATAAATCAGGAACATTATGCCTTCTTTTAAGAAACCATAGTAATGTAGAACAATCACTACAAAATTGGAAAGGAAATTCCTTTCCTTTCCTTTTTTGAGAGGGGGGAATTGAGTTTGAACAAGAATATAGGTCTGGGGGAGGGAATAGAGGAAGAAGCTTTCAGCAATAACCATTTTTTAACTTGACGAAGAACAAATGCCTGGGGTTCAAAATGACGAAGAACACACTCAGCTACATCATTCCTAGATTACAATATCATGATATATTTGTGTGCATCATAGACACAATAAATAGATAGATAGTAGATAGACAGAAATGTTTGTGTGTACATTCAAAAGTCCAAAAAAAAAAAAAAAAAATAGTCAGACATATCAGGAAATATGGGGTTCAAAATCTATTCGGGGAGTTAGAATCTCAACACTTTGACTGAAAATGTGGGGTCTTAAATTTAAAGATTATGGCTTCCTTAAAGAATCCTTGAAGAATTTGTCTGAATTTTTTTTGTCTTCCATCTTAATTTCTTAATGCACCATCACCTGTTTTAACATGTAAACTTCTGAGATGAAAAATATGACATTCCTTAAAACGCAAAATAAGTACATCAAAGAGCTCCTGAAGTAAATTTCAACACTACCGTTCATTTGCACAATTCATAGGAGAAAAAGGGGAAGGAAAACAGCATCATATCTGAACTTCAATATAAATAGAATTCTAAAAAATACTGATAACGAATAAAAGGTATTGTCAATCATACCTAACCAACTTGCAAAAGCCAAATATTGTAACCTTTGAGCATGAACTGGTATTTCATTGGCTATATCATGATGTATAATTGGAAAGAATGATGGCCAGTTCTTATCATCTGTAGGGATACCAGCTGAATTGCATGATTGGCCCACAAGAAATAAAGGGGGAAGATCAAAAACAAAATGAAGTCAATTGATAGCATAGTCATGTAACCAGGAACAGTTAATGTATTTTCAACAAAAGAGATCAATAAGTAGCTACAATTTAGCTTACCTCTACCAACAGCTTCTTCTCTCCGCTTTATGTCCTGAAGCAGGTAAGTGACATTAATGACAAAGATTCCACATGTTAGGGAAATGTATGAACAAATGGTAGATAAGCAATGCATAAAGTAGAGATTTTAGTCACAACATATGAAAAAGGTACCCCAATTATTGGGGCAGTGGATAGAATTTCTGCTGAGCTAAGACAACATTGTAAACAATAAGTACACAAATGCAACATTTCTGAAAATCCCAACAAACCAATTCTCTCCTTTTTAAATCTGCCTCCCAATTAGAAAGTTCTCTCTCTTTTTTCTTAGGATCCTGCAAAAAATCATACAATTATATGCCTATGTCAGCTCTTTCCAGCAGCCCACTTAAAAATATAAGCACACAGATTTATAACCACTTACATTCATTGTATCCAATGGTATGTCCACAGTGGCATCATGTTTCTGACCAAAACCAAAAGTAGGGATGCGGAACTTTGAGCCAGTAGTAGTAGAGCCATTCTGCAAATATGTTAATAGTAAAAAGAAAGGAAATAGAGGTTGGTAAGAATTCTCCACTGCAGCAACAACCACATTCCAACCATGTCAATTGAAAAGAGATTTGACATGCACAACTTCACCAGGCATTTAGCAGTATCTACAATCCAGCCAATGTGCATGGTGGGGTTGTTCATTTATCTTAAACAATTAAAGACATAGTGACAAGGTCCAATTCCTTTGGGCTCAAAACCATGCAAAGCATCCATAACCATTGAAAGCAACAGCACAAGCCAAGTGTCCACCCGAGAACAAAAGTGCAAGAGTCAATGCCGAGAACACAAATCAAATTAGAGTTGAGTTCTTAAGATAATATGTTAGTCACTCATGAAGATACAAAACATGTGTAACCAATCAATAGCGGCAAAGCAATAATTGGTTATGAAAGAGAAGTGAATCAATTCCTCCACACAGAGGTTCCCAGGCTTTCCTAGCTCTCACAGAATTATATATTGAAAAGTCTAAACTTTTACACAGGATAACTAAATTATATACCCTACTAAAAGTCAAATAAATTCACCTAAAATCACATGAAAATTTAAGGAAGCTAGAAAAATGTACAGAAAATTTCATGACTTCAATAGGATTCCAGCAGATAGCATCCCATGCAAACATGTTTGTCTCAACTACTGAGAAGATATTCTACTCTAATGCAAATAACCTCATTAGAGAAACTAGACAACAGAATAAAACCATTATTTTAGAAGTTTTCCTTTCTTCTTTTGATCAACGATAAAGAGAATTTCAATGGTTGGCAAACTTGGGGCACCACCTCGTGGACAAACTGTACATGTAGATGCTTCATAGTCCCACTTTCAAAAACATTACTACAGGAAACACACGAGCATGATCTTGGTGAAATTTCAACCACATTTCCCTCCCCATCTTACCTATTAAAAGAAAAGACAGATGGACGTCATCGAAGTTGTCAATGTCTTCATCAATGATCTAACACAAATAGCAGTCGTCAATATGGTGGACGAAGGCCATCAGTTTCAGATGAGCATTTCCATCAAAGAAGGGGGCTGGTAAATGTGAACAACTTACCATCTAGGTTTGTCTCAGTTTGATCAGTAAGAAAGAAACTTCTATTTACAGTCTAAACCAAGGAAGGTGCTGCAGTTGTCTCCAAAGTACAACCACTAGACGGAAAAAGGGAAAGAAAAAAGAATCCAAAATCCAATCACATGCAATCTTGGCAGCCCCAGGTAGTGACCACAGCATAATAAAACACCCTCACCGAGAGAACTCCGATAGTGAACCAAAGCCCAGTTTTACAAAAATGATTATAAACCTTCTCTGAACCCTCATAGTAGCATACACTCCATAGTAGTCTTTTAAGCTCTCCTTCCACCTTTTAACCTCCTCAACCTTCCTCTTTTGAGCAATAAAATGTTTTGGTCTGCACAATTTAATTTTCTAAATTTTTGTTACTCATTTGGAATGATCAGTCTAAAAAAATAATTATCAACTATAATAGTCAAAGAAAATAACCAGTCATCGCCTGAGTTTGGCAGCAACTGCTCAAAATTTGGTGATGAATTGGTTAGTGTACCCTTCTCTGGCAAAGAACTGCATGTCAGCAGTTCCTCCATATGCTTGAAGAGTATAACTGGCATTGAAAATGCATATGATGTCGTCTCCAAGATGAAGTTAACTCAGTAGGAATTAAAAAAATCTCTTATCGACGTATACAACGAGCCTGTGTATCAGTTTACCAGGCATCCATTGAAAAATGGGCTCCAAGTGAAATGCATTTGGCTATTGTGATGTCCAGAACGTTACTTTGACTTCATACCAGTCTCAGTTTTCTTCTCTCCCAATATATATCTTTATAATCTGATAATGAATTTTTCATTATATCTTACTTCACCTAAACTTTTGTTGTTAAAACGCACCTAAGTGTGTGTATGTGGGTGTGTGCAATTTTTCACTTGGCTTTGCTGTGTGCCACAGATGCATATCACTGAAGTGTCAGACTATCGCCACATCACCTGGTTGTTCCTCCTCACTTTTTTATCATGTTTTAGAAAATATATACAGTAGCATAGGAGAAGGTTTCAAGCTTGAGCCCACAACTTCATGCACTCAATGTATTTGGAAAAATAAATCAGTACCCCTCAAAAAAAATTATAAACATGTAATTAATTCATATACTTCAAGGTAATAGATATTGGCGTTGAAAAAATGCTTACACATAAAAGCATGGCAAGCATAGAATGCGCCAAAGCTAAATATGTCCAATCAAAAGTAGAAGATTTATGAATATCCCTTCACCCGTAAATAAAGCTATTACTTAACCACTATACTTACCCTTCCGCTGCCACAAGATCAGATACACACACGGAGCAGTAAATACTAGATTTTAGATCCTAAATTTATCCGTGTGCAAAAATCCTTAGCAATAATACATCAATGCTAGTTAGTAAGCTAAGAAACAAAGTGCATCCTTAACATTTTCCTGTCCAGGAGTATAAGATTAAGCACGTGGTTATAACCAGATATTTCATTATTGAGGCTTGGACAAATGTCATGCATATATCAACAAATTTTTTTGACATAAAGTGGGAGATGAAGGAATCGAACCAAACGATCGCCAGCAGGGTTGTCATAAGATAATTCTACAATCAGCTAATTTAATCAAGCAATCTCAATCGAAAAATGTGAAATTAGATTATCAGATCCAGAACAAACAGCCCACTAAAACACTCAAATAAGAATAGTTACCGATACATTTTAAGAAATTCAACATGAAAAGCTCATACAATAAATAAAGCGCCAGGATTTAAACCGGGAGACAGCGAAATTAATGCTGAATCGAAGGCAGATCCCAGAAACAAAAAATAATGATACTCCAGAGTGATTACAGGGACATTACCGAGAACGGGTTGATGTTTTCTTCCTCAAATGGGTTCTGATCATCGCGACGATTCATTGCTTTCATACTATTTTGCTCTCCACTATTTCTGAATCTCAACGTAAAAAGAAAAGCGAGGAATGTGCCGTGTCGGTGAACGAGTGAGAAATTCAGTAGAGTGACGTTCAAAAGGGTTGAGAACAGGGAGATGCGGGAGTCGCGACGTCGAATAAAACGAATCGGCTCTGAATTTGCCCATGATTACTTCAAATTTACGATCTTACCATCTTCAGAGCCCTAGTGGTAGGGGTGATAATTTTCCAATTTTGTTCCGAATTTGATGAAAAATGCTTGCACCATAAAAATGTAAGGACCGAAAGGTGTTAGGTCATTTCGACTTTGTTTCTTATGGAAAATCATATTTTTGATTTTGTATAAATATTTGTTTGGTATATTATCAATTGGGCTAATTCAATTCATTGCTAATAGGCTCCCCCCAAAAAAACACGCGAGCACACTAACTCCAAACTCAATGAACTCAACATTATTCTTGACTTAGTTTCATTCAAAATAAATTAAAATTTAACAAGGCGTTGAGCCATTATTGAACAAAATATACGACAGATTGAGTTATATGTCCAAATGACTACATATCTAATATCAAATCAAACAATTAATTTAATCAAGTAGTTCATTCAATTGAATAATTTGTAAACTTTGTAATAAATTTAGGCAAAGGTCATCGAACTTATCAATATTAACTACTCATCATTATTAATTTAATCTTTACATATTAATTGTCTTTTATAAATCACACAATCAAAAATGT
>JAODPA010099428.1:0-21592 GCA_025585075.1 Nepenthes mirabilis
TTTTAATAAAAAGATTTTTACAGGAAGCTATGCCTCCTAAAGGAAAAGAGAAGGACATTCCATCTCCTTATACTCCAGTCAAGCAAACACCAAAATATTTCGTCCATGATTATGCAATGTCTAAACCACAGATTATACCGACCTCCAACAGATACACAACCTTACGTGAATTTTCGCCACTTAGTTTCAAGGAAGCTGTCGCTCCCACTTCCTCGCTACTCAATCAGTTCCTACCTTGAATGATAACCATTATATCACCCAACCACTCAAACTCCATATTGCTCTTACCTCTTATTATCAAAAAATGTTATTGAATGAGCTCATTACCTTGACAAATAAAGTGTTTTATCCTAATTGTTTATACCAAACTGCTGATGTTTCTAAAACCCAACAGTACTATGAATTAATCTTAATTGATTTCGGTTTTGTTGAAATCAAACATCACCGCAATCCTCGAGACAATACCATCACCTTTTCTACTATCAAAATTAAACATGTCAAGCTTCCCCAAAATGTTGGACTTAACACTTGGGATACTAAACCTTTTTCAGTTCATTATCAACCAAAAGGAAACAACTATCAAGATTACAAAGAAGCATGGTTTAATGCTTTTTACCTCCGGTCTTACACTCATTCCTGGTTTATCCTATTTGACAAAACCTGTCCAAAACCATTACCAATATGGTTTACATAATGGTGGATTTACTTCGGAGCACTACCAGTTCTTTATCTAAGTGGTGTTAACAATGCAAGGATGCATTATGAACAATTACACGAAGATATGTTCCTACCACATAGAACAATTGGTTTTCATATTGATTATGAAGTCTCATGGATTATGTCATGGCACTTTACTTGTCATCAACATTATGAAAACCTACCATTAGCTATTCAAGACATTCCTCTCTCTATTGTTCGGGAATTTAGAATCAAATGGTGGGAGAAGATCGACTATGTTATGAGCAACTATACCCAGATTGATGCTGATTACAAGAACACCAAGCTTTAACCCAAACGCTAAAAATTACCTCAAAAATCCTGCCACCTATACCAACACATTATATTCTAGAACACCCAATTGGACCAAGTACCTCAAAGCCCAAATCAAGAAGTCCTCAAGTTATTGGATCTCCAACTTTATCTGTCTCCTCCAAATGATCTGGACGATCTACTAAAGCTAAGAAGCAAATGGAAGCCCAGAAGGCTCAATTAGATACAATGATGGTCTAGATGGCCCAAATGCATCAACAACTCTCAAAGTAAGTACAAGACTTTAAGACTCAATGGGCTGATTTTCAGATGATGATCCAGCATTAGATTCATCTACTCAACCACCATCACGTACGACTGGCCCACAACCTCCATATGTAGCCGGTTATGCCCAAGATCCATTCAATCTTTGAATGGGCCACGAATAAGAAAAAAACCCTAACATATGTGTTAAAATTGCAGGTACTAAATATCATCAAAATTTATTATCAGCAATCTGGTAGCATTTATGTCAAAAAAAAAAACAAACCCAGATTCATAAAAGGCATCTTCAATTTACACCATTCTAACATCAACAGCCAAAGCCAAATTAATAAATATTTTATGGGATGCCTACTACTTCCTAGACAGAAGGACTTATCAGAAAGACAGATGGACTCTACACAAAAATTCCATTATTCCTTTATCAAAGGAATGTTGTACTATGCACTATTAGATAAAATATATATCTTGAAATTATCAAGAAGCAGCGACGACAAAAAGCAAAGGAAATATTCGTACAAGATACAGCGTACTAGGCGAACAGATTATCAAAGCATTCACATTATGTCAGTACTATGCAAACACTATGCAAGTACTATGCAGACACTATACAGTTCTATTCATCAAATTGACCAATAATAGAATAGTCTTCATCAACAAATAAAGACAAATTAGCAATTATGATGAAAATGACGCAAAACAGAATTGATTCCTGGCAATTATACTGACAACAACGTTTCTGGCCCTTATGCTGACAATAACGTATAACAAATTGATTCTGACAACAACGCAAAATATAATTGATTCCTAGCAATTATGATGTTCCTGATCAAACGGCTCAGATTCTACTCAACAATCAACGGTGCAGATTATTCAAGAACTTCTATTTAAAGCCTTGTTCGTCTCAGTTGAAGGTAGAGTTTGGAAAGAGTTTGAAAGTGTTTTGAAGAAAGCTTAGAGAGCTAGAAAAACCCTTCAGAAACCCTCCTTATTCTCCTTGTAATTTTCATTCATTTTCCTTGTAAATATTTTATTTCTTTGTATCAACCTTCTTTGTATCAACTTCTGAAGTATGTAATCAATTTTATTAATCAAAGTCCAGCAGTTTCATTCATCCTTATTCTGGTATAATCCTATTCTTCTCTAGTTTACATGTTATTTTGTACTTATAATTTCTGAAATACGATCCTGCATACAGATTTGGTATCAGAGACACGTTTATTATTTTTGCATGATATAAGGTATATCTGCTACTTTTTCTGCATTTGAGTAAGGCATATATGCTATTTTTTCTACATTTGAATAAGGCATGATCACTTGCATGATAGCTTTGAAAACGATAGGAAATGTTAAGCCTGTGAACCGATGTGTTTGCCCGTCGAGGTGATAAAAGGGAGTTTTTGTCGGGGGTGTTCCTGTTTCATTAAGTTTGCAAGTAATGGTTGTGCATCATCTATAGGAAATTTAGATTTATGCGTCACCTGTAGGAAATTTAGTTTTATGCATCATTTGTAGAAAATCTGAAAAATGGCTTCGAAACTAAGACGAATGCTTAGTGGTAGTAATTCGAATCATAGTACAACAACAAACACTAGAGAATCATTGATTATACCGAATAATGGTTCGAATTATTCTGGTTGGACTTAGCCCACGCAAAACATGGAAGAAATTTATCAGATAGGAACTTTTGATTTTAAAACTGCTTTAGCGATTAATGATCATGAACAAACGATTTCTATTAAAAATGAATACGAAGAAATTAGATTATTATCATCTTTATCTATTGAAAGATTTAAACAACAAGGTTATAATTATATTCACTATGGATTAATTCAGATAGCAATCAAACCCTTAACCAAGTTTAGAATTGATACACTAGTTTTATTATGTTTAAGAGATCAAACGTTATTAAAATATAAAGATTCTATATTAGCAATTGCTCAATCTAATTTATGTAATGGACCAATCTACTTCAATTGTGCATCCAACTTTTCAGTTGATCTAAATGACCCAACCATACTTAACTCGTTAGTTCTTAACGTACATCTTCCTAGCTTATCTCAACAGGAAAACAGAAGAGGATTTTTAATCCTTTATCGAATTTATTTTAAAATGCTCACTAGTCAATTTAATCCAAAATGTCTCATTCAGACTCCGCCTGGTGAGACAATTGTATTGCAAGTACAAGCAGAACACGCTGCTACTTTTACTCCAAAATTATTTCCCGGACTAGCACCAGGAACAACAACGATTTCAAACTCAATTTTCCGGTGTGGAGGCAATCCAGGTAACTCCTCTTGAAATACATCCTCAAAGTCACAAACGACAAGGATATTCTTAGCCGGCACACTATGGCTCCCGGTAGTACAGGCATATGCCAAATAAGCTCTACATCCACTACTCATCAAATGCTTGGCATGAAGAGCAGAGATCAACATAGGTACCCCCCTTTTTTTTAATGCCCTGAAAGTAAAAGGGCTCCATCCCAAGAATGTTAAAACAAACTTGATTTAGGAAACAGTCGATACTAGCATGGTACTTGGCCAGCCAATCTATCCCAAGAATCACATTAAAATCACCCATGTCCAACGACACTAAATCCACAACCAGATGGTTCCCACTCACCTCAACCATACATACTGGATACATCACATCAGTAACCATAGATGATCCGGTGGGAGTATATACAGATAATCCACAATCCAAAACACATGGGGCAGATACGATACAACATACAAATTGCAGGAAAATAAAGGAATGGGTAGACCCTGAGTCAAATAATATGGATGCAGAAACTCTACAAATAGAAAGGGTACCTTCCACTACGTTCGGAGATGCCTCTGGATCTTGAATAGTCACTGCGAAGGCCCTTGCCGAGACAATAGGCTTCTTTCTTTCCATCCTTGGGGGTAGTGGGCAGTTCCTGAGAAGGTGGCCTTGCTGCCCACATCTAAAACACGCTCCCAACATTCTGCGGCATTCTTGTCCCGGATGCTTCCTCCCAGAGAAGGCACAGTCTTCAGCCGACACTCTAGTACTGGTCACTGACTGAGCCGGCACAATACTTTTTCTTTTGTCATCTGCTTTAGTCCTCTTCAACAGTCCAGAAGACCCCGTCGCTGATCCGGTACTTACTCCCACTCGGCTGGCGGTTCTCTTTGCATAAAATCTTTCTATCTCCGCCTCCTTCTCATAGATTGTAGCTCTGTCCAAGATCTTGGCGTAAGTCTCGAACTTCAAAATAGACAACAACTTTCTAATATCATCTCGTAGCCCTTGGAGGAACTTTTTAGCTTTCATTTGTTCATCCTCCACATAAAATAGTGCAAAGCGAGACAACTCTGTGAACTTGGCATCATATTCCTTGACGGTCATGCTCCCTTGTCTCAGCCTCATGAACTCTTGTTCTTTCTGATCTCGAAGGCTGGACGGAAAATACTTTTTCAGAAATGCCTCATCAAACATCTCCCAGGTGATAGCTTCATTAGGCACTCCCATCGCCCGTTTCTGCATGTCCCACCAACTATCCGCTTCACCCTCCAATTTATACGTAGTAAATTTGACCTTTTCTAGGTCGGTACAGCCAAGCACATCAAATATCTTCTTCATTCTTTTCATCCACACGTTCGCCTCGGCCGGATTAGGCTTTCCTAGGAAGCCCAGTGCTCGTTCAGCTGTGAACCTATCATAAGTTGTAGGTCCAGGAGGTGCCGGAGCTGGTTTGTGTGTCAGATCCATATACTTTTACTCGACGGACTCCATGACATTGGTCATTCTTTCCAGTAGATTGGTATAAGCAGCCTCTCTTTCATAGGGCGTACTAACGCCACCGTGGCCATTTCTCCCACCTCTTCTACTTGCCATCCTATAATCAAGGCAAACACATAAATATAAGGTCAATGATCCCAATAAATAAGAAAGAAGTATTCAATAACTTTAAGGAACTTCTAACCAAGCCTAAAGCCAAGCACATCAAATATCTTCTTCATTCTTTTCATCCACGCGTTCGCCTCAGCCAGATCAGGCTTTCCTAGGAAGCCCGGTGCTCGTTCAGCTGTGAACCTATCATAAGTTGTAGGTCCAGGAGGTGCTGGAGCTGGTTCGGGTGTCGAAGCCATATGCTTTTGCTCGATGGACTCCACAACATTAGTCATTCTTTCCAGTAGATTGATATAAGCAGCCTATCTTTCATAGGGCGTGCTAACGCCACCGTGGCCATTTCTCCCACCTCTTCTACTTGCCATCTTATAATCAAGGCAAACACATGAATATAAGGTCAAGGATCCCAATAAAAAAGAAAGAAGTATTCAATAACTTTAAGGAACTTCTAACCAAGCCTAAGAACCAATCTCTTAAGGGTCTTCACTGTCTTAGCTTCCTTTACTTATTCCTACAGGAATTCTATTCAGAGATTCGAACCTATGCTTCCACCTTTCAATCGATCAATTCCTAAGGCATCTCAATTCTCTGATACAAATTGTGACGGAACGGATTTTTTTTTTGTCCTCAAAAGCTTCCGTCAAACAGAAACACAATTATCCATCATTCACAATTCCTACAACAACATTCATATGATCACATGTGCCATCCATGGCACAAATCTATAAAAATATTTACTACTTTAACAGTTTAATAATGAGATGTCATCTAGGACCTGCACAGTAAACCCAGAGTATATATAGCGGAAGTAAGCTAATAACCTATAGAAGCATAGCTTTTTCCCTTTTACAGTCATACATAACATATGCTTTTCATACAAAAAAATCTACATGTTCTAGAGCATCATTAAACATGAGATCAGTATACAAAATCACATTTCCAGCTAAGGGTTTGCATCCACAAACGCTTCAAAAACAGCTTCAAAATACTCTAAGTCCTCCAAAAATCTTCAAAAGCTTCTCTTGGTCTGCTCCTTTTCATCAGGTAACAGCTCTACTGTCTCATCTGGAGGGAAAAAAAATAGTAAAACAGAGAGCCGAGGCTCAGCAAGGTACATGCACATGAGCAGTAAAACTATAATGCAGAACAGTCATGTAATGGTGCAGAACAGAACGGTTCAGACAGAAAGCAATTCAAAAAGCAGAAAAATCATACTTGACAGTAATATACTTCATAAATCAGAAGTCAGAAATCAGAAATCAATAAAGAGAAATCATCCACTGAGATCGGTAATCAGTTCTCGGTAAACAGAAATCGGTAAAAGTAAACTGTAATCAGTACGGTAACCAGTAACAAAAGTCAGTACAGTAGCCAATAATGGAAATCAGAAATCAGAAATCGGAAAGCAGTTAACATAGCAGAACAGTACAGATCTTGCTAGCGTACCCTACTAGCAGAGGGGGCGAGTGATCGAGGATAGATTGTGTTCACTCCACACAATCCAAGGCCAGAAACAGAAGTATCCCATCTCGAGGGATCAGAACAGTGTGCCACCAGAAGGTAGGCCGGTAACAGAATTTTTCTCCTGACCGTAATGCCCCGAGGGCAGGGCGGACCACAAATAACTCCATGGACAGAGTTATCTTCGATTACCACCGGAAAGTCCTAAGGCATGCCGGAGAACCTAACCTAAGTGCATATCAGTCTGGGTCCAAAATAATAGAAATAAAAACAGACTTAGAGCCGATTTCAAAATACGCTTGAGGCCGGTTTCAATTTCCTGGCATACAATATACTTGGGGCCGGTTTGGATTTTTTTCAATGAAGGGCCGAAGCTGTTTTCTTGTTAAGGGAGCCGGTTCCATTTTCAGTGCAAAAAGCCGAAGTCCTTTTTCTCAAAATGTCGGAGTGCTCAAAAGCCGGAGTGCTCAAAAAGCCGGAGTGCTCAAAAGCCAGAGTGCTAAAAAGCCGGAGTGCTCAAAAAGCCAGAGTGCTTTTTACTGAAAGCCAGAGTACTTTTAAAAGCCGAAGTTCATTTCACATTAAGGCCGGAGTTCTTTTTCCAACAAAAGGACGGAGTTCTTTTTCTCAGAAGACGGAACTTATTTTCTCAAAGGCCGGAGTTCATTTTCTCAAAAGCCATTTTCAATACAAGGCCAGAGTTCATTTTCAATACAAGGCCGGAGTTTATTTTCCTCAAGGGACGGAGTTCATTAAAAGCCGGAGTTCATTTTCAATACAAGGCCGGAGTTCATTTTCAATACAAGGCCGGAGTTCATTTTCAATACAAAGCCGGAGTTCATTTTTCTCAAGGGACGGAGTTCAGTAAAAGCCGGAGTTCATTTTACACTAAGGTCGGAGTTCATTTTTAATACAAAGCCGGAGTTCATTTTCAATACAAAGCCGGAGTTCATATAACTGGAGCTACGGTTAAATATCATTAAAACCCCTTTCATTTTCGTCCTTAGTGCTTCGCCAAAACTTCCGGACACAAATTGGTCTCTAAACAAGTCTTATTTCATGAAATCAAGGCTATAATTCCAAATATGTACACTCAGTCATGCATTTAAATCCCAAATCCCCAAAATTTTGAGTTAGGGTTTGGCCATGTTCTTTCAATGTCAAAATAAACACATAACACATGACGCATGCATGAAATCGGAGCCAATTACTTCCATAAACATGAACAAACATGAAATCTAACCGATTAATTGAAGGAAATATACTTCGTGTACTTCAATCATGCAACATCGACATTTTAGAGCATTTTCAACGGTTTTAAAGCATGAGAAATCAGTACAGTGAAAAAAGGCGTCCGAAGTACACTTGCCTTGTCGCGGGCTTTCACCTTTATCACTGGCTCACGGAGGGATTTGGGCTCCCGGGCCTGTTCTCTACCCTTCTCTCACTAGGAACGGCGCTCTCTCTCTCTCTCCTCAAACCCTAAAGCCGTGCTGAAATGAAAAAGAGAGAGTTGGGCGAGTTTTTATACTGCGCCTGCCGCTCGACCGGAGCTTGGGCGGCCAGTGAGCGGCAGGGATTGGGAAACGCCACTGGTTTTTCCGCCCGATAGAAGGCTCGAGCGGCTAGCGGGCGGAGGGACTCGTGAATGCCACTGGTTTTTCCTCCCGGTAGGAGGCTCGAGCCCATAGCAAGCGCCACTCAGCTGCTTGCTGAATTTGGGCATTTTCCAACTTTTCACTTTTACTACCACTTTTTTTTCACTACATGCATAGCCTCTTATTGATATTAATTACCTTAATCAAATCTAGTTATTACGTTTTGGATTTTGGGTCCTCACATCCTCCCCCACTTAAAGAAATTTCGTCCTCGAAATTAAGTTAAATACGTACCTCAAGGGAACAAGTGAGGATACTTGTCTCGGATCTCCTCTTCGTGCTCCCAAGTGGCTTCCTCTGGTGAATGATTTCTCTAAAGCACTTTCACCAGGGGATAGACTTCGTTCGCAACCTTTGATCCTTTCGGTCTAAGATTTGCAGCGGCTCCTCAATGTAGGACAAGTCCTTGTCAATGGACAAAGTCCCGTAGTCGATCACATGCACTGGATCGTAGATGTGCTTCTGGAGCATCGACACATGAAATACATCGTGTACGCCCGCAAGAGTCGGTGGTAACGCCAACCTGTAGGCTACCTCCCCGTCCCTTTCCAGAATCTCAAAAGGGCCAATGAATCGAAGTTTCAACTTTCCCTTTACTCCAAATAGGAATGTGCCTCTTGACGGTGAGACCTTTAGAAACACAAGATCTCCTATCTCAAAATTCAGCTTTATCCTCCGCTTGTCCGCATAACTCTTCTGTCGGCTCTGGGCAACCTTCAAATTATCGTGAATCACCTTGATCTTCTCTGCTGTTTCTTTCACAACCTCAGGGCCCAAAATTCTTTTGTCTCCAGTTTCTTCCCAATGAATAGGTGACCTACACTTTTTCCCATACAACGCCTCAAACGGTGCCATGCCGATACTAGCTTGGTAGCTGTTGTTATAGGCAAATTCAGCTAGTGCCTGATGAGTATCCCAAGTTCCTACTATCACCAAAACAGAAACCCTCAACATGTCCTCGACAATTTGAATGGTACGTTTAGATTGGCCGTCGGTTTGGGGGTGATACGCTATACCGAACTTCAATTCTGTCCCCAACTCCTTATGAAAGCTCTCCCAGAACCTTGAGACAAAACGTGAATCTCTATCAGACACTACGGCGGCAGGAACTCCATGAAGCCTCACGATCTCATTCATGTACAACTGGGCCAATCTATCACGTGAATAGGTCATCCTGATCGCCAAAAAGTGGGCTGATTTCGTCAGCCGATCAACTATAACCCACACGGTGTCATAATTCCTAGGGGTCCTCGGCAAACCCGATACAAAATCCATAGCAATGTCCTCCCATTTCTAGCTCGGGATTGGCATTAGCTGTAACAGTCCAGAAAGCTTCTTCCTCTCGGCCTTCAGTTGCTGACACACTAGACATTTCTCCACATGGTCCATGATATCCCTCTTCATGTTTCTCCATCAGAAGGTCTTTTTCATATCCTGATCATCTTATTCGTTCCCGGGTGAATTGTATACCGAGACTGGTGAGCCTCCAAGATTTTCTCCTTCAATCCTTTATCATCCGGTACACATAATCGATCTCTAAATCTCAACACACCATCAGCCCGGATGTTAAAATCAGCCAGAGACTCCTTACTCAAATTATTAGTAATATTCACGAGGAACAAATCATTTACCTGTTTCTCCTTGACTTCACCAACTACCTCTGGTTGAATTTGGAAATACGATAGGAGCAACCTATAACCTTTGGCATAGCATTGGATATCGCACTGCTTCAAATAATCCAACATCTCCATCTGTTTGACCTGTAGGTGCGCCACATAGCCCGATCGGTGACTCAAGGCATCTGCTAGCACGTTGGCCTTTCCTGGCTTGTACTGTATTTTACAATCATAATCCTTTAGGAAATCAAGCCACCTCCTTTACCTCATGTTGAGTTCCTTTTGTGAGAACAAGTACTTCAAACTCTTATGATCGGAATACACAAGGAACTTCTCGCCATATAGATAATGTCTCCAAATTTTCAATGCAAACACCACAGCAGCAAGTTCAAGATCATGGGTAGGATAATTTTTCTCGTGCACTTTCAATTGTCTAGATCCATATGCCATGACTTTACCGTGCTGCATCAACACACATCCTAGACCCACCTTAGAAGCGTCGCAATACGCCTCAAAGCCTCCAGAACCCTCTGGAATAATCAGCACCGGAGCGGTGGTCAAACGATCCTTTAGCTCTTGGAAGCTCAGATTGCACTCCTCTGTCCACACAAACTTAGCCTCCTTCTTTAGCAACCGAGTTAGAGGCATAGCAATCTGAGAGAAATTCTCTACAAAACGCTTGTAATATCCCACCATACCCAGAAAGCTCCTGACCTCAGTCACAGAAGTTGGTCTACTACAACTTGTAACAGCCTCTATTTTCTTAGGATCTACTGAAATGCCACCATCAGAAATTACATGCCCCAAGAACATCACCCTTTCGAGCCAGAACTCACACTTACTCAACTTGGCATACAGTTTCTCATCGCGGAGCACCTGAAGTACCTTCCTCAAATGAATTTCATGCTCCTCGTGATCCTTTGAGTAGATCAAGATGTCATCAATGAATACCACCACAAATTTATCCAAGTACGGCCTGAAAACCCTATTCATCAAGTCCATAAAAGCAGCTAGAGCGTTTGTAAGGCCAAAGGGCATGACAAGAAACTCATAATGGCCATAATGTGTCCGAAAAGCTATTTTAGCTACATCATCCGGCTTGATCCTTAGTTGGTAATAATCGGACCTCAAATCAATCTTTAAAAACACCCGCGACCCTTGCAACTGGTCAAATAGATCACCAATGCGAGGTAGAGGGTATTTATTTTTAATCGTGACCTTATTCAATTCACGATAGTCAACACACAAGCGCAAAGACCCATCTTTCTTCCTTCAAATAACACCGGTGCACCCCAGGGAGATACACTCAGTCTAATAAAACCCCTGTCTAATAGCTCCTGTAGTTGCAACTTCAACTGCTTCAATTCAGCCGGAGCCATACGATAAGGGGATTTAGAAACCGGACTAGCACCAGGAACAACAACGATTTCAAACTAAATTTTTCGGTGCAGAGGCAATCCAGGTAACTCCTCTGAAAATACATCCTCAAAGTCATAAACGATAAGGATATCCTTAGCTGGCACACTATGGCTCCCGGTAGTACAAGCATATACCAAATAAGCTCTACATCCACTACTCATCAAATGCTTGGCATGAAGAGCAGAGACCAACATAGATACCCCCCTTTTTTTAATGCCCTGAAAGTAAAAGGGCTCCATCCCAGGAATGTTAAAACAAACCTGATTCAGGAAACAGTCGATACTAGCATGGAACTTGGCTAGCCAATCCATCCCAAGAATCACATCAAAATCACCCATGTCCAACAACATTAAATCCACAACCAGATGGTTCCCACTCACCTCAACCATACATTCTGGATACATCACATCAGTAACCACAGATGATCCGGTGGGAGTACATACAGATAATCCACAATCCAAAACACATGGGGCAGATACGATACAACATGCAAATCATGGGAAAATAAAGGAATGGGTAGACCCCGAGTCAAATAATATGGATGCAGAAATTTCACAAACAGAAAGGGTACCTTCCACTACGTTCGGAGATGCCTCTCGATCTTGAACAATCACTGCGAAGGCCCTTGCAGAGACAGTAGGCTTCTTTCCTTCCATCCTTGGGGGTAGTGGGCAGTTCCTGAGAAGGTGGCCTTGCTGCCCACATCTAAAACACGCTCCCGACATTCTACAGCATTCTTGTCCCGGATGCTTCCTCCCACAGAAGGCACAGTTTTTAGTTGACGCTCTAGTATTGGTCACTGACTTAGCCGGCACAATACTTTTTCCTTTGTCAGCTGCTTTAGTCCTCTTCAACAGTCCAGAAGACCCCACAACTGATCCGGTACTTACTCCCGCTCGGCTGGCGGTTCTCTTTGCATAAAATCTTTCTATCTCCGCCTCCTTCTCGTAGATTGTTGCTCTGTCCAAGATCTCGACGTAAGTCTCAAACTTTAAAACAGGCAACAACTTTCTAATATCATCTCGTAGCCCTTGGAGGAAATTTTTAGCTTTCCTCTATTCATCCTCCACATAAAATGGTGCAAAGTGAGACAACTCCATGAACTTGGCATCATATTCCTTGACGGTCATGCTCCCTTGTCTCAGCCTCATGAACTCTTACTCTTTCTGATCTCGAAGGTTGGACGGAAAATACTTTTTGAGAAATGCCACCTCAAACATCTCCCATGTGATAGCTTCATTAGGCACTCCCATTGCCCGTTTCTACATGTCCCACCAACTATCCGCTTCACCCTCCAATTTATACGCAGCAAATTTAAACTTTTCTCAGTCGGTATAGCCAAGCACATCAAATATCTTCATTCTTTTCATCCACACGTCTGCCTCAGCCGGATCAGGCTTTCCTAGGAAGCCCGATGCTCGTTCAACTGTGAACCTATCATAAGTTGTAAGTCCAAGAGTTGCCGGAGCTGGTTTGGGTTTCGGAGCCATATGCTTTTACTCGACGGACTCCATGACATTGGTCATTCTTTCCAGTAGATTGATATAAGCAGCCTCTTTTTCATAGGGCGTGCTAACGCCACCGCGGCCATTTCTCCCACCTCTTCTACTTGCCATCCTATAATCAAGGCAAACACATGAATATAAGGTCAAGGATCCCAATAAATAAGAAATAAGTATTCAATAACTTTAAGGAACTTCTAACGAAGCCTAAAAACCAATCTCTTAAGGGTCTTAACAGTCTTAGCTTCCTTTACTCATTCCTACAGGAATTCTATTCAGAGATTCAAACCTATGCTTCCGCCATTCGATCGATCAATTTCTAAGGCATCTCAATTCTCTGATACCAATTGTGACGGAACGAATTTTTTTTTATCCTCAAAAGCTTCCGTCAAATAGAAACACAATTATCCATCATTCACAATTCATACAACAACATTCACAGGATCATATGTGCCCTTCATGGCACAAATCTATAAAAACATTTACTCTTTAACAGTTTAATAACGAGATGCCATCTAGGACCTGCACAGTAAATCCAGAGTATATATAGCGGAAGTAAGCTAAGAACCTGCAGAAGTATAGCTTTTTCCCTTTTATAGTCATACATAACATATGCTTTTCACACAAAAAAATCTACATGTTCTAGAGCATCATTAAACATGAGATTAGTATACAAAATCACATTTCCAGCTAAGGGTTTGCATCCACAAGCTCTTCAAAAACAGCTCCAAAATACTCTAAGTCCTCCTAAAACCTTCAAAAGCTTCTCTTAGTCTACTCCTTTTCATCAGGTAATAGCTCTACTGTCTCATCTGGATGAGAAAAAAATAGTAAAACAGTGAGCCGAGGCTCAGCAAGGTACATGCACATGAGCAGTAAAACCATGATGCAGAACAGTCATGTAACGGTGCAGAACAGAATGGTTCAAACAGAACGCAATTCAGAAAGCAGAAAAATCATACTTGATAGTAATATACTTCATAAATCAGAAGTCAGAAATCAGAAATCAGTAAAGAGAAATCATCCACTGAGATTGGTAATCAGTTCTCGCTAAACAGAAATCGGTAGTTAGAAATCGGTAACAGTAAACTGTAATCAGTACGGTAACCAGTAACAGAAGTAAGTACAGTAGCCAATAACAGAAATAAGAAAGCAGTTAACATAGCAGAACAGCACAGATCTTGCTAACGTACCCTACTAGCAGAGGGGGCGAGTGATCGAGGATAGATTGTGTTCACTCCACACAATCCAAGGCCAAAAATAGAAGTATCCCATCTTGAGGGATCAGAACAGTGTGCCACCCGAAGGTAGGCCGGTAACAGAATTTTCCTCCTAACCGTAATGCCCCGAGGGCAGGGTGGATGACAAATAACACCATGGACAGAGTTATCCTCGATTACCACCGGAAAGTCCTAAGGCATGCCGGAGAACCTAACCTGAGTGCATATCAATACGCTTGAGGCCGGTTTCAATTTCCTGGCATACAATATACTTGGGGCCGGTTTGGATTTTTATCAATGAACGGCCGGAGCTCTTTTCTTGTTAAGGGAGCCGGTTCCATTTTCAGTGCAAAAAGCCGAAGTCCTTTTTCTCAAAATGCCGGAGTGCTCAAAAGCCGGAGTGCTAAAAAGCCGGAGTGCTAAAAAAGCAGGAGTGCTTTTTACTGAAAGCCGGAGTACTTTTAAAAGCCAAAGTTTATTTCACATTAAGGCCGGAGTTCTTTTTCCAACAAAAGGACGGAGTTCTTTTTCTCAAAAGGCGAAACTTATTTTCTCAAAGGCCGAAGTTCATTTTCTCAAAAGCCGGAGTTCATTTTCAATACAAGGCCGGAGTTCATTTTCAATGCAAGGCCGGAGTTCATTTTCCTCAAGGGATGGAGTTCATTAAAAGCCGGAGTTCATTTTCAATACAAAGTCGGAGTTCAATTTCCTCAAGGAACGGAGTTCATTAAAAGCCGGAGTTCATTTTACACTAAGGCTGGGGTTCATTTTCAATACAAAGCTGGAGTTCATTTTCAATACAAAGCCGGAGTTCATATAACTGGAGCTACGGTTACGGTTAAATATCATTAAAACCCCTTTCATTTTCGTACTTAGTGCTTTGTCAAAACTTTCGGACACAAATCAGTCTCTAAACAAGTCTTATTTCATGAAATCAAGGCCATAATTCCAAATATATATACTCAGTCATGCATTTAAATCACAAATCCCCAAAATTTTGAGTTAGGGTTTGGCTATGTTCTTTCAATGTCAAAATAAACACATAACACATGACGCATGCATGAAATCGGAGCCAATTACTTCCATAAACATGAACAAAAATGAAATCTAATCGATCAATCGAAGGAAATATACTTCATGTACTTCAATCATGCAACATCGACATTTTAGAGCATTTTCAACGGTTTTAAAGCATGAGAAGTCAGTACAGTGAAAAAAGGCATCCGAAGTACACTTGCCTTGTCGCGGGCTTTCACCTTTATCACTCGCTCACGGAGGGATTCGGGCTCCCGGGCTTCGTTCTCTACCCTTCTCTCACTAGGAACGGCGCTCTCTCTCTCTCTCTCCTCAAACCCTAAAGCCGTGCTGAAATAAAAAAGAGAGAGCTGGGTGCGATTTTATACTGCGCCTGCCGCTCGACCGGAGCTCGGGCGGCCAGCGAGCGGCAGGGATTGGGAAACGCCACTGGTTTTTCCGCCCGATAGAAGGCTCGAGCGGCCAGCTATCGGAGGGACTCGTGAACGCCACTGGTTTTTTCGCCCGGTAGGAGGCTCGAGCCCACAGCAAGCGCCACTCGGCTGCTTGCTGAATTTGGGCATTTTTTAACTTTTCACTTTTACTACCACTTTTTTTCACTACATGCATAGCCTCTTATTAATATTAATCACCTTAATCACATTTAGTTATTACGTTTTCGATTTTAGGTCATCACAGATATGTTCCTACCACACAGAACAATTGGTTTTCATATTGATTATGAAGTCCCATGGATTATGTCATGGCACTTTACTTGTCATCAACATTATGAAAACCTACCATTAGCTATTCAAGACATTCCTCTCTCTATTGTTCGGGAATTCAGAATCAAATGGTGGGAGAAGATCGACTATGTTGTGATCAACTATACCCAAATTAGTGCTGATTACAAGAACACCAAGCTTTAACCGAGACGCTAAAAATTGCCTCAAAAATCCTGCCACCTATACCAACACATTATATTCTAGAACACCCAATTGGACCAAGTACCTCAAATCCCAAATCAAGAAGTCCTCAAGTTACTGGATCTCCAACTTTATCTGTCTCCTCCAAATGATCTGGACAATCTACTAAAGCTAAGAAGCAAATGGAAGCCCAGAAGGCCCAATTAGATACAATGATGGTCTAGATGGCCCAAATGCATCAACAACTCTCAAAGTAAGTACAAGACTTTAAGACTCAATGGGCTGATATTTCAGATGATGATCCAGCATTAGATTCATCTACTCAACCACCATCACGTACGGCTAGCCCACAACCTCCATATGTAGCCGGTTATGCCCAAGATCCATTCAGTCTTTGAATGGGCCACGAATAAAAAAAAACCCTAACATATGTGTTAAAATTGCAGGTACTAAATATCATCAAAATTTATTATTAGCAATCTGGTAGCATTTATGTCAAGAAAAACAAACCCAGATTCATAAAAGGCATCTTCGATTTACACCATTCTAACATCAATAGCCAAAGCCAAATTAATGAATATTTTATGGGATGCCTACTACTTCCTAGACAGAAGGACTTATCAGAAAGACAGATGGACTCTACACAAAAATTCCATTATTCCATTATCAAAGGAATGTAGTACTATGTACTATTAGATAAAATATATATCTTGAAATTATCAAGAAGCAACAACGACAAAAAGGAAAGGAAATATTCGTACAAGATGCAGCGTACTAGGCGAACAGATTATCAAAGCATTCACATTATGTCAGTACTATGCAAATACTATGCAAGTACTATGCAGACACTATGTAGTACTGTTCATCAAATTGACCAATAATAGAATAGTCTTCATCAACGAATAAAGACAAATTAGCAATTATGATAAAAATGACGCAAAACAGAATTGATTCCTGGCAATTATACTGACAACAACGTTTCTGGCCCTTATGCTAACAATGTCGTATAGCAAATTAATTCTGACAATGATGCAAAATATAATTGATTCCTAGCAATTATGATGTTCCTGATCAAACGGCTCGGATTCTACTCAACAATCAACGGTGCAGATTATTCAAAAACTTCTATTTAAAGCCTTGCTCGTCTCAGTTGAAGGCAGAGTTTGGAAAGAGTTCGAAAGAGTTTTGAAGAAAGCTTAGAGAGCTCCTAGAAAAACCCTTCAGAAACCCTCCTTATTCTCCTTGTAATTTTAATTCCTTTTCCTTGTAAATATTTTATTTCTTTGTATCAACCTTCTTTGTATCAACTTCTGAAGTATGTAATCAACTTCATCAATCAAAGTCTAGCAATTTCATTCAACCTTGTTTTGGTATAATCCTGTTCTTCTCTAGTTTACGTGTTATTTTGTACTTATAATTTCTTAAATACGATCATACATACAGATTTGGTATCAGAGACACGTTTATTTTTTCTGCATGATATAAGGTATATCTGCTACTTTTTCTACATTTGAGTAAGGCATATACGCTATTTTTTCTGCATTTGAGTAAGGCATGATCACTTGCATGATAGCTTTGAAAACGATAGGAAATGTTAAGCCTGTGAACCGATGTGTTTGCCTGTCGAGGTGATAAAAGGGAGTTTTTGTCGGGGATGTTCCTGTTTCATTAAGTTTGCAAGTAATGGTTGTGCATCATCCATAGAAAATTTAGATTTATGCGTCATCTGTAGGAAATTTAGTTTTATGCATCATTTGTAGAAAATCTGAAAAATGGCATCAAAACTAAGACGAATGTTCAGTGGTAGTAATTCGAATCATAGTACAACAACTAACACTAGAGAATCACTGATTATACCGAATAATGGTCAGAATTATTCTGGTTGGACTTTGCCCACACAAGACATGGAAGAAATTTATCAGATAGCACTTTTGATTTTAAAACTGCTTTAGCGATTAAAGATCACAAACAAACGGTTTCAATTAAAAACGAATACGAAGAAATTAGATTATTATCATCTTTATCTATTGAAAGATTTAAACAACAAGGTTATAATTATATTCACTATGGATTAATTAAGATAGCAATCAAACCCTTAACCAAGTTTGGAATTGATATACCAGTTTTATTATGTTTAAGAGATCAAACGTTATTAAAATATAAAGATTCTATATTAGCAATTGCTCAATCTAATTTATGTAATGGACCAATCTACTTTAATTGTGCATCCAACTTTTCAGTTGATCTAAATGGCCCAACCATTCTTAACACGTTAGTTCTTAACGTACATCTTCCTGGCTTATTCCAACAGGAAAACAGAAGAGGATTTTTAATCCTTTATCGAATTTATTTTAAACTGGTCACTAGTCAATTTAATCTAAAATGTCTCATTCAGACTCCACCTGGTGAGACAATTGTATTACAAGTATATGCAGAACACGCTGCTACTTTTACTCCAAAATTATTAAAATGGGATGAAATCACTTTACCACAAGACTGACAAGTGAATCTTCCTCAATCAGCTAGACATATAACAAGAAGGGAACTTACTAATATTACTGAAACACCTGACGGTAATATTATTCTAAATTTTAGTCAACCACAAAATTATTTACCTAGATCATTAAGTTATCATACTACAAGACCTCCGTTGATTAGTTCTGAATATGAAAATTCTGGAAATCACTATGAACCTTCTAGATTATCAACAAATATTAAAAATTATACTAAAAATTTTAGAAATGATTATGAACCTTCTAGACAATCTACAAATACTAGAAACTAGATACCAATTTTCGTATCTGTTGGAGGTCGGTATAATCTATGGTTTAGACATTGCATAATCATGGACGGATTGTTTTGGTATTTGCTTGACTAGAGTATGAAGAGATGGAATGTCCTTCTCTTTTCCTTTAGGAGGCGTAGCTTCATTTAAAAATTCTTTTATTAAAATATCTAAAATATGCGATTCAATAAATAGTTTTATGCTCTACTTTTTCTGCATTTGAGTAAGGCATATACGCTATTTTTTCTACATTTGAGTAAGGCATGATCACTTGCATGATAGCTTTGAAAATGATAGGGAATGTTAAGCTTGTGAACCGATGTGTTTGTCCGTCGAGGTGGTAAAAGGGCATTTTTGTCGAGGGTATTCCTGTTTCATTAAGTTTGCAAGTAATGGTTGTGTATCATCTGTAGAAAATTTAGATTTATGCGTCATCTGTATGAAATTTAGTTTTATGCATCATTTGTAGAAAATCTTGAAAATGGCTTCGAAACTAAGATGAATGTTCAGGGGTAGTAATTCGAATCATAGTACAACAACAAACACCAGAGAATCACTGATTATACCGAATAATGGTCAAAATTATTTTGGTTAGACTTTGCCCACACAACACATGGAAGAAATTTATCAGATAGGTACTTTTAATTTTAAAACTGCTTTAGCGATTAAAGATCACAAACAAACAATTTCAATTAAAGACGAATACGAAGAAATTAGATTATTATCATCCTTATCTATCGAAAGATTTAAATAACAAGGTTATAATTATATTAACTATGGATTAATTCAGATAGCAATCAAACCCTTAACCAAATTAGGAATAGATACACCAGTTTTATTATGTTTAAGATATCAAACGTTATTAAAATATAAAGATTCTATATTAGCAATTGCTCAATCTAATTTATGTAATGGACCAATCTACTTTAATTGTGCATCCAACTTTTCAGTTGATCTAAATGACCCAACCATACTTAACACGTTAGTTCTTAATGTCCATCTTCCCAGCTTAGCTCAATAGGAAAACAGAAGAGGGTTTTTAATCATTTATCGAATTTATTTTATACTACTCACTAGCCAATTTAATCCAAAATGTCTCATTCAGACTCCACATGGTGAGACAATTGTATTACAAGTAGAAGCAGAACACGCTACTACTTTTACTCCAAAATTATTAAAATGGGATGAAATCATTTTACCACAAGACTGGCAAGTGAATCTTCCTCAACCACCTAGACATATAACAAGAAGAGAATTTACTAATATTACTGAAATAGCTGAAGGTAATATTATTTTTAATTTTAGACAACTACAAAATTATTTACCTAGATCATTACGCTACAATAATACAAGACCTCCTTCAATTATTTCTGAATATGAAAATTCTAGAAATAACAATGTACCTTCTAGACTATCAACAAATATTAAAAATTATACTGAAAATTCTAGAAATGATTATGAACCTTCTAGACCATCAACAAATACTAGATACCAATCTACGTATTTTTATGATACAAGAAATATAGAAAGTAGAAACCCTATTCCTAAAATTATTACACAACCAACCCCATAATCACCAACTTTATCAGAAATGCAAACAATTATTGTAATAATTATTAAAAAATAATTTATTCCAGATATGGATACATTTAGAAAAAAATTTATGTTAGAAAAGAATAATAGTATTAGAAATTGATTTTTCAATACTTTTACTACAGTACAAACAGAAGAATATAGAAGTACGTGAAAACAAACAATGACTTTACTTAAACAGAATTTATCATTTTTTGATGGTTTATCCCTTATATAAGAAATGTTCATCAACTAGATAGAAATAAAAATCTTTGGAACAATTTTCAAATTAATATATCCAGTATGACAACAGATAATAAAAATAATAATTTGACTAAACAAAATATAAATCAAGCAAATATGAACATGATTTGTACCCTAACAACAGAAACTAAAAATAATGACGAAATTGAGGAAGAATATGAAGAAATGGATGAAGAAGAACTTTATTTAGACCACATTCTTAATCCAATAGATGAAGACGATACTGAAGATGAAGAAGAGGAAATTACTTTGGAAACTCTAATTCATCTTAAATCAAGACCTACTAAAACTTTATCAGTTATAGATTAAATTGAAGCATTCGCTGAACCAATTTTAGAACATATTACATTAACCCCCTCTACATAACAATGAAAAGCACTTTTAGATAAATTAACTATGAAGATAAATGATTTATCTAAGGCTCTAAAACTAAAATATAACTTAACTATGAAAATAAATAAGTTATCTAACTCCCCAACAAAAATTAGTGAAACTAATAAAAGTCAAAATCAGCAAACTCCTATAGAAAGCATGTAACGACCCGACTTTTATTACCATCAAAAGCCGTTGTCAATTCTAATTCATATAATTTATGAAAAGATAAATAGATGAGCATAACAATTTTTTCTTTTCTTTTCTTTCATCAGACCTGAGATGCATTCTAAAGATAAATAGTTTCATAAATCCCAACGGTGTCACGGAAATATTCTAACGTTCATAAGCAGTGGAATCAAAATTACAAATTTTCTCAAACAAAATAAACAAAACTCCGAAAATCTGCTCCAGCCAGCAAAACCAAAGGACTCTACTCGACTTCGTCCTCCATAAGCTTGTCATCTGAAAATTTGCAAGAGTGAGCTTACAAAGCCCTGCAGGATACTCACATGCAGAAATCACAGGCATACATATAATCAAAGTATAGATCATAATATAGCAAAATAACAATCGTCATATCGTTTCCTCTTAATCTTGTCTTTATCAAATTCATTCGGAGTTCATATAATCTTTAGGGACCGGACGGGAGC
>JAODPA010099439.1:0-21590 GCA_025585075.1 Nepenthes mirabilis
GAATACTTGCCTCGATGTGCTCCATATTTTCTCCAATTAGCTTGAGCTCGGAATCGGCCTCGGGAGCCTTCATTTTCTTCCTTTTTCTTTGCGTGGCTCCTCCTCTTTCTTTCTCTCTCTTCCTCTCTCTCTCTTCCTCTTTCTCTTCTTCTCTCCCCCGCCCGCTCGCTGGCCGCTGCCTGCCCGCCTATTTATAGATGCCCGGCCGCTCGAGCGCTAGGCGAGCGCGAGGCGAGCGGCTGGCTCTAGAGCCTTCCGGAAGCTTCTGGAATATCTGCTCGAGCGGAGCTCGAGCGGAAGGCGAGCGCTAGAGATTTTTAGAGGGTTCTGGAAGCTTCCGCTCGAGCGGGTTTCGAGCATGCATCAGGCGGCGTTTATTTTGAGTGAATTTGAGCATGTGTTGATCGGGAAAGCTTTGGGTGGTGTTTTCAACATCTAAAAATTCCAAGATACATATATTTAATTATCCGATATTCTAAAGATATGCCTTTCCTCATGTTAATTCTATTTTTGATTTGGGAACCTCACAGGTAGAGTATCTGAATCTGTTGGGTCGTATGGAAAACATCATTGAGAACATGGGGTAGAGAAATCTTGCCCTAGTGCCTGTTCTTGGTCTAGCTTTAGTTCCCGCTAATCTTGGACCATCATCATATGACCGATTCGACTAGGAGAGGGTTCCCGAGTTTCTGGGGATGCTAGATCCAATTAAAGTGGACACGGGTTCTAGAGGCTGAAGAAAGTATTTGCTGTTATCCGTCACCTCGAGGAGGACAGGGTATTGTTTGCCTCATATTGGTTGGAAGGAGCAGCCCATCATTGGTGGGAGATGCAAAATAGGGCAATGGGTGTGCTAGAGAATGAGATCACTTCGCCCATGTTTGAGGATGTATTTATGGAGAAGTACTTCTTGTCTACTCTCCGAGTACAGAAGGAGGAAGAGTTTATTTGCTTGAGGTAAGGCAATAGGATGGTGGCCGAGTATGATGCAAAGTTTATAGAGTTGGCTCAGGATGCTCCTTACATGGTCGAGGATGAGGAGAGGAAGGATAGGAAGTTTTTGTAAGGCTTGTGAGATGATATTCATAAGTAGTTAGCGACCCTCGAGCTGTCAACCTATGGAAAAGTGTTGGATCGTGCCTTGATCCAGAGAAAGAGTTTGAAAAGAAATATTTCTAGAAGAGAATGTCTAGCCAAAGTTGTGAGGTACAAGTTTCTAAGACATAGTAAATTTTAGTAATTAAGTTAATATAATCAAATTTTAGTAACTAAGTTAATATAACCAAATTTAGGATAAATAGACTTGAAAAAATGGAGATTAGGATCACAATTGAAGGAAAATGAGGGTCGCGCTTGATGGAGGCTGGAGCGTATCTCGAGCACGATTTCCAAAAGGGTCACGCTTGAGGCGTGCTCGATGAGAGCTTGAGTGCGATTTACAGGGCATGCCCGATGCTCGCCCGACTGAAGCTCAAGTGGCAGTTAGATATTTGCTCCCTTTGACTTACTATTTTGCATTTTAAAACAGGGGAAGGTGGAGAGAGAGAGGGAAAGAGGGAGAAAGTTAGGGCATGAAGAGCAGAGAAGAGGAAAGAAAGGAGAGGGAAAAGAGGAAGATAAGAAATTCTAAGCGATTTTTGATCCGATTAGAGTAAGGAAAATAGTAAATCAGGTTGAGGAAATTGTACCCAAAACTCTGTCTTTCCTTGTTGTTAGTTTTTTCTATCTTCTTTCAAGTATTATGGCTCTAATATCCTTTGCCTCTAAGATTTGTTATGTAATACAACATGTTTTCTAATTCTCTCATGATTTTATAAATAAATTACATGTTTAAGCATGGATATTATGATTTGTGGGTTCAATTTCATTGTTGAACTTGTATTTCATGTATGAGTTTTGTTTCGAACATTTCTCTCAAGCCTAATCTTGAAAAGGAAGGTATGATTTTGTAAATTTTTGTGTTATGGAGTAAAATATTGTACTATGAATTATTTAGGCTTACCAAAAGATTTTATCCGAAATTTTATTAAAAGATATGCTATTTAAAATTACTGAGAACTCTAAGGCTATCTAAAGACTTAATTATGTGAAGTTGAAGTGTTCTCTAAAGACTGAGAACTAAGGCTAAGAAACAAGATTCAGAGTTTCTTAAGTTAAGTTAAAATCAGGAAGAAAATGGACCAAGGATTGTTATTCAGTAGGTAATGTTTTCTAGCATGCCTTAGGATATTTCAGTGGTAATCGATGATAACTCTATCCATAGATTGATATGTGGACTGCCTTCGTCGGGGCATTACTAAGGTGGACAAGAACTAAGAATCAAGGCCTTTGATTGTATAGAGTGAATATAATCCATCCTATCTTTAGGATATAAATAAGGAAGAACCCATAGCTATCCTATCTTCGATATGTAAATAAAGAAGAACCCATGGCCTTTGATTGCATGGATATCCTCGATTATTTATTCCCTTAACTGGTAGGGCCTACTTGTGCTTGTCCTTCAAGAAAATAAAATTTATCCTAAATGACGAGTAAGTTTTGAGTTATTCTATGACTTTTAACATATTTTTTGACAAAGATAAGTGGAATAAATAATTGAAGGAGAAGATAAAATAAGCAAAGACAAGATTTTCGTCCATAAATTTATGTTCAGGCATTGTTTCATGATTCTACATTGTTCATATACATATTTGGCTCCAAATTCCTTTTGTGGATCTCTTTATATATATGTGTGTGTGTGTTTTATATGAAAAATTTGTATGTCCTTGTTATTATTGTACCTTGCTGAGCAATTGGCTCTCTCCTTACTGTTTTTGTCTACTCTTCCAGATGAAACCAATGAACTAATACCTAATGAGAAGAGTAAAGAGAGGGAATAGCTAAAGGAAGATTGTTGGACCTTGGAGACTTGAAATTTGGACGTGTTTGATATAACATGAATATAAATAATTAATACAAAATAAATGTTGTATATTATTATGGCATGTTGTATATTATTATGGTATAGTTATGCTTCCGCAAGTGTGATTTTAAATTTGTACAGGTTCCTAGATGTCATCTCCTATTAAATCCAGTATGGTAGTTTGAGATTACTATGTTAGAGCTATGGATGTAGTGTCATTTTGATTTTGACCTTGTGTATGTATTGTGATTGAATTTTAAAGCCTACCTATTTATATGTCTCGTATAGGGTTTATTATTTAGGTTATGTGTATAGTTATTATCCAAATTTAAGAAAAATTCTACAGCATTTTCTACAGAAATTAATATATTTATAAATAATAGCATATTAGTCTGATTTGGTTAAGTATGATTATTGATGGTAGTCACTAGAGGATTATGACCCATTCCATTACAGGTGATATCATAGAAAAGAGAAGCCTTAGGGTTGATTGATCTTAAAGCAGAAGTTTAGGTTTAGTCTAGGAAAAAGTAGGATAAGGGTAGTTAGGATTAGTGTGACAGACCGGCCATATTCCACCACATAAGGCCGTCGTCAAGCCTATCCTTTACATCATATATAGAATAAATACCAACTAGATGGACAAGAAAAATTTTCTTTTCCTTTATATATACCATTTATTTCGTACACAGGATCACTTAAGGTTGAACTCCTTGAGTTGGCCATCATAGTGTTAAGTCTCACACCTGGCTGGCCAACACTCTGGTTGGTCGACTACAAAATCCTTGACATGACATGAGATGCTACTAGAAATATCGACTTCATTCATCCATATTATAATTATGGAAACATGCTAACATCCATAAATTCTTTTATAGCGGAACAGTTTTACAAATCCTTTCCAAAATATCAAAAGAAATACATCAATTCTTTCACTGATCAGCTCCAGCCAGCTATGCCATCTAGTTAGTTCGTATGACTTTACTCAATTTCGTCCTTCATAAGCTTCTCATCATCTGAAAAATGGCTAGAGTGAGCCACAAAGCCCAACAAGGTACCCATGTGCAGAAAACATTAACATACATATAATCGGGTCAAAGTAGAGGTTCATAACATAAACTTAGCGTACGAAAAGATATCATAACAATTCTTCTTAAGTATAGAAATCCTTGTTCTTCTTCTTATTATCTTATCTTCAGAAAATTCATAAAAGCCGAACGAAATACTTATCATCTTTAGGGATCGAACGGGAGCGGACAACATCGAGGAAGGGTTGTGTGCTACCCCACAACCTAGAGTCGTATCCTCTCATTATGCTCCCCAAGGTGGGAGGTAATGCCTTTTACCAGCCATACGGGGCCGTAGTCCGAAAGCCTAATGCCACCAAAAATCCCCCCCCATGGGCCAGGGGAAGTCTTTGAGTGTCATTCTAATATTCTTCATTCATCTTTAACAGCAAGTTGAATGGAAATTCAGTTCTTAGTTCATATCTTTTAATGGCCATCCATCATAGTTCAAAAGTCGGAAGTCGTAGAATTCCACCTGCTGTCCGGATAACATACATTTTTCTTTATTCTTATAGCCTTTGTTCTTAACTTCAAACAATTGAAGTCCGTAAAGCCTTTTCTTTAACATATTAAAACCAAAGGTCTTTTATCAAAATATCAGGGGTCTTACTTATCAAAGTCGGAGGTCTTTTCTCAAAAGTCGGAGGTCTTTTATCGTTAAACAGGCAATTATCGAAGTTCATGCGGATCGGCAAATAACCATACTTTGTGCAAAAAAAATTAGACATCAAGAATAACAGGGCGCCTTTTAAACATGCGGTTAATTGAGATTCTTCTTTAAATCAAACAATCAGAACAAATATCGTACATACCATAACATAAGTTCATAAAAAATGAGACATACTTGCGTTGCAATCATGAACTTAAAAAGGGGGTGAGTACTCTTGCCTGAATTCCTTCACTTCGCCCTGAAATTATGGTCTTCCTTTACTAGAAAACTCTGTCGAGAGCCCTTCCTATCCTCTTTCCTTACGCTCTCTAGTTCTTATTTATAGGCCCTTGGGTCTGACAGTAGTAGGTAGGACAGGTCAACCACTCGAGGGTGGTTGGGAGTAGGTTACCTACTCAGGCACGATTATTCTGACTCTACTTTTTGTAAGGGTTTCCTTATTATTTTCGGACAACTGGCCTTGACCGGATTTAGGTTTCTCTTTCACGTTTTCGGTAACTAGCCTTGACCGGATTTAGTTGCCCCTACTTATACATTCTGGTCAACTGGTGTTGACTGAATTTTACTTACCTTTGACATTTTCGGTTTACTTTCCTCTTTCCCTTCCTTCCGGTCAACGCTAGTTGACCAGATAAGTCTTCCTTTACATTTTCCGGTCAACAGATGTTGACCGGATTACGTCTTTTTTCACGCTTTTCTGTCAACACTTGTTAACAGGATTACTAGTCACATCACATTTTCAGATCAACTGGCATTGATCGGATAGCCCTTAATTTTCCTTGACTTGATGTCGGGAACTTTCTACGTTTTAGGATCTATGCCATTACAATCTCTCCCACTTATAGGAATTTCATCCTCGAAATTTTAAATGAAGTTACTAACCTCAAGAAAACAAATAGGGATACTTATTCCGAATCTCTTCCTCTCTTTCCCAAGTTGCTTCTTCATGTGGGTGATTTTTCCAGAGTACCCTTATTAAGAAGATTGATTTTGTACGTAGCCTTTGTTCCCTTCGATCCAAAATCTGCATCGGCTCCTCTACGTAGGATAAATCCTTGTCAATTGCCAAAGGCTTGAACTCAATCACATGAGGATCATGGACATATTTCCTAAGCATTGATACATGAAATACATCATATACTTCTACCAAGCTTGGTGGTAGTGCTAGTCGGTAGGTCACCTCTCCGATCCTTTCTAAAACTTCGAAAGGGCCAATAAATCGTGGCTTCAACTTTCCTTTTGCCCCGAATCTGGTCGTCCCTTTAGATGGCGATACCTTTAGGAATACAAAGTCACCTTCATTAAACTTCAATGCAGATCTCCTCTGGTCTGCATAGCTCTTTTGTTTGCTCTGAGCAACCCTTAGATTCTCATGTACTAACCTTATCTTCTCCGTCGTCTCCTTAACAATTTCTGGGCCCAAAATTCTTTTATCTCCGGGCTCTTCCCAGTGAATCAGTGATCTACATCTCCTTCCATACAAGGCCTCAAAAGGAGCCATGCCTATGCTGGCCTGATAACTGTTATTATATGCGAATTCTGCCATGGCTAAGAAATTATCCCAAGTCCCTTTTATCCCTAAGACCGAGGCCCTTAACATATCCTCAATGATTTGAATCGTCCGTTCTGACTGGCCTCGGTTTGTGGATGATAAGCAATACTAAATTTTAATTCCGTCCCCAATTCCTTATGTAAACTCTTCCAAAACCTCGAAACAAAGTGAGGGTCTCTATCCGATACAATAGAGGCAGGCACACCATGAAGCCTGATGACCTCATTTTCATACAGCTGGGCCAGTTTATCACGGGAGTAAGTCATCCAAATTGCTAGGAAATGGGCTGACTTGTCAGCCGGTCAACTATAACCCAAATAGCATCGTGTTTTCTTGGCATCCTTGGTAGGCCAGTCACGAAGTCCATGGCAATATCTTTCCATTTCCACCCTAGAAGCGGCATTGGTTGCAATAACCCAGATGGTTTCCTCCTTTTCGCCTTCACTTGTTGGCATACAAGATATTTTTCTACATAAGCTGCGATGTCCCTCTTTATATTCCTCCACCAGAACGTTTTCTTTAAGTCCTAGTACATCTTATTGACTCCTGGGTGGATTATATACCGTGATTTATGGGCTTCCTTAAAAATTTTCTCTTTCAATTCCTTGTTATCCAGCACACATAATCGATCCCTAAACCTCAATACTCCATTCGTCTTAACATGAAAATCACTTCAGGAATCTCTATCTGGATCACTCATGATATTCACAAGGAAGGGATCATTCACCTGCCTTCCCTTAACCTCATCTATCACCTCTGGTTGGACTTGAAGGTATGCTAAAATCATTCACTTTCCTTGAACATAACGTCGGATGTCGTTGTTCATTAGACAATCCAACATCTCCATTTGCTTAACCTGCATTCTTGCCAAGATACCTGTTTGTCGACTTAGTGCATCGGTGACTACATTGGCTTTACCTAGCTCGTACCAGCTTTCACAGTCATAATCCTTTAGAAACTCAATCCACCTTCGCAGCTGCATGTTCAGTTCCTTTTAAGAGAGTAAATACTTTAAACTTTTATAATCAGAATAGACCAAAAATCTCTCACCATACAGGTAATGTTTCTAGATTTTCAGCGTAAACACTACTGCAGCTAATTCTAACTCGTGAGTTGGGTAATTCCTTTCATGATCCTTCAACTGTAGCGACCCATAGGCAACTACCCTTATGTGCTGTATTAAAACACAGCCCAACCCAAACTTTGAGGCATCACAATAGACAATCAATCCTCCTGATTCATCCGGGATAGTCAGGACCGATGCAAAAGTTAGCCGGTCTTTTAGTACCTGAAAGCTCCCTTCATAGTCACTAGTCCACTCAAACTTAGCCTCTTTCTTTGTTAGTTACGTGAGAGGCAAGGCGATTTGGGAGAAGTTTTTCATGCACCGTCTGTAATATCCGGCCATGCCTAAGAAGCTCCGTACCTCGGTCACAGAGGTTGGCCAGTTCCATTTCACCACTGCCTCCACCTTCTTAGGGTCGACAGAAATCCCCTCTTTGGAAATAATATATCCAAGGAATCCCACTTCCTCTAACCAAAATTCGCACTTATTCAATTTAGTGAACAGCTGGTGCTCCCTAAGGATCAGGAGTGCAATCCTTAAATGTTCCTCATGATCCTCATAACTCTTCGAATAAACAAGGATGCCATCAATAAAGACTATCACAAACTTATCCAAATATGGTTGAAAAACTCGGTTCATCAAGTCCATAAATACGGTTGGAGTATTAGTTAACCCAAATGGCATCACTACAAACTCATAGTGTCCATATCTAGTTCGAAAAGTAGTCTTTGCTACATCATCCCTTCTGATTCGAAGCTGATGGTAACCGGATCTAAGGTCGATCTTTGAGAATACACAAGCTCCTTGTAACTGGTCAAGGAGGTCACCTATCCTTGGCAAAGGATATTTATCCTTAGTAGTAATTTTGTTTAGTTCTCGATAATCCACGCATAACCTCAAAGTCCCATCCTTCTTTCTTACAAACAAGACCGGTGCACCTCATGGAGACATACTCGGCCGGATGAAACCCTTATCTAACAACTCCAGCAACTGCTATTTTAACTCCTTAAGTTCAGCCGGTGCCATCCTATATGGCACTTTAGATATTGGCACTGATCCAGGCACTAATTCTATTCCAAACTCTATCTCTTTCTTGGGTGGCAGCCCAGGTAATTTATTAGGGAATAGGTCTCTGAACTCACACACCACAGGAATCTCTTTGGCAAGAGTTCCTTGACCCTTAGTCACACTAGCGAAGGCTAGGTAAGCTTGGCACCCATTACTAATCAAGTGCCAGGCATGGAGGGCCGAAATGAAGCAAGATGCTTCCTTATGCCAGACTCCCTGAATATAGAAGGGCTTGTTTCCACCGATGGCGAATTCCACTCTTTTTCGGAAACAATCAATATTGGCATGATGCCTTGCCAACCAATCCATTCCCAGGATTGCATCAAAGTCCTTCATTTCTAGCAAAACTAGATTAACAGGCATCACGAATCCATTCGATTCAATTGAACTATCTGGATACACAATATTTAAAATTACAGATGATCCTGTGGGCGAGACGACCATCAATGGACACCCAAGAACTTATGGGAGGGTCGTAAGACATTTTGCAAAATCATGGGAGACAAACGAGTGGGTGTATCCTGAGTCAAAGAGCACATGACTAGAATAGTCACAGATAGAAAGTGTACCTTCCACTATCTCAGTAGAGGTTTCGGCCTCCTTTACAGAAATAGTGAACACCTTAGTTGGAATGGGGGACCTAAGTTTTGGGACTTGTTTGGCAAGTGGCAGTTCTTGATCATGTGTCCACCCTGGCCACAGTTATAGCAGACTCCTAGCTTCTTATAGCACATCTTTCCTCCATGTGACCTTTCGCAATGATCACATGTATTGCTGGACGCTCGGGAAGTCTGTACTAATTGGTCCTGTTCCTCACTGGACTGCAACAGTTTTGCCTTCTTAGAAGGTCCTCCACTAGCACTGGCCCTTGAAGCCTAACTAAAAGTCCTTTACTTGAAAAATGCCCCTCTCTCCAATTCCTTCTCATAAATAATGACCCTTTCTAACACCTCTCCGCACATAGCTAACTTAAAAGTGGAGAGATGTCTCCTAATGTCATCTCTTAATCCTTGAAAGAATCTTCTAGCCTTTCTTTCCTGGTCTTCCACCATATAAGGAGCATAGTGGGATAGTTCTGTATACTTTGCATCATA
The DNA here is from genome assembly GCA_025585075.1 of Nepenthes mirabilis. Taxonomy (NCBI): domain Eukaryota; kingdom Viridiplantae; phylum Streptophyta; class Magnoliopsida; order Caryophyllales; family Nepenthaceae; genus Nepenthes; species Nepenthes mirabilis. Next base: position 9,420 of record JAODPA010099439.1, read on the forward strand.
CTCGGCCACAGTGCGAGTGCCTTGCCTTAAGCGAAGGAATTCATCTTCCATCTGTCCGCGAAGATTAGCAGGGAAGTATTTCTCCAAGAATGCTGCTTCAAACATTTCCCAAGTAATATCCCTTTCTGGCACCTCAAAAACTCTCTTTTGCAACTCCCACCAGTGGTGGGCCTCACCCACCAGCTTATGGGTGGCAAACAGAACCTTATCTCCAGCAAGACACTTAATCACCGCGAACACCTTCTTTAGTCGTTGGATCCAGATGTCCGCCTTCAACGGGTCGAGTTCTCCGGAGAATTCAGGAACTCACTCGTTGGTAAAGAAATTGTAGACCGACCTCTCTTGATGAACAGGAATCGGGGCGGTCACCGGAGTTGGTGGAGCCAAGGCTTCCATGACATCAGCCATCCTGTCTAGCAAGTTCAAATACCTTGTCTTTGGGTTCAGAGGGTTGTTAGTCCAGACAGCTCATTTTCCTTTATTAGAGATGTCCTCAACAACGATTTTGATTTCTGAAAAGAACGTTTTGGCCAGACTACTAGCCAAGGGCGGCTAACATAAAGCACTCCGTCCTAAGCATAAATAAGGCTAACCCCCTTTTAGCCTTAACTAATCCTATCCTAAGTATCCGTATTGATTTAGATTGAACCTAAAGCATCTCAGTTCTCTCTCTGATACCAACTGTGACGGACCAGCCATATTCCACCACATAAGGCCGTCATAAAGCCTATCCTTTACATCATATATAGAATAAATAAAAACTAGGTGGACATGAAAATTTTTCTTTTCTTTTATATATACCATTCATTTCATACACGGGATCTCTTAAGGCCGAACTCCTTGAGTTGGCCATCACAGTGTTAAGTCTCACACCTGGCCGGCCAAAACTCAGGTTGATCGACTACAAAAACCTTGACATGACATGAGATGCTACTAGAAATATCTACTTCATTCATCCATATTATAATTACGGAAACATGCTAACATCCATAAATTCTTTTACAGCAGAACTATTTTACAAATCTTTCTCAAAACATCAAAAGAAATACATCAATTCTTTCACTAATCAGCTCCGGCCAGCTATGCCATCAAGTTACTTCATATGACTGTACTGAATTTCATCCTCCATAAGCTTCTCATCATCTGAAAAATGGCAAGAGTGAGCCATAAAGCCCGGCAAGGTACCCACGTGAAAAAAATATTAACAGACATATAATCGGGTCAAAGTAGAGGTTCATAATATAAACTTAGCATATGAAAAGTTATCATAACAATTCTTATTAAGTTCAGAAATCCTTCTTCTTCTTATTATCTTATCTTCAGAAAATTCATAAAAGCCGAAAGAAAAATACTTATCATCTTTAGGGACCGGACGGGAGTGGACAACATCGAAGAAGGGTTGTGTGCTACCCCACAACTTAGAGTCATATCCACTCATTATGCCCCCCGAGGCAGGAGGAAATGCCTTTTACCCGGCATACAGGGCCGTAGTCTAAAAGCCTTATGCCGCCAAAAATCCCCCCATGGCCTAGGGACAGTCCTCAAGTGTCACTCTAATATCCTTCATCCATCTCTAACAGCAAGTTAAATGAAAACTCGGTTCTTAGTTCATATCTTTTAATGGCCATCCATCATAGTTCAAAAGTTAGAAGTCGTAGAGTTCCATCTACTGTCTAGATTACATATATTTTTCTTTGTTCTTATAACCTTTGTTCTTAACTTCAAACAATTAAAGTCCGTAAAGCCTTTCCTTTAACATATTAAAACCAAAGGTCTTTTATCAAAATATCAGGGGTCTTACTTATCAAAGCAAGAGGTCTTTTATCCTTAAACATGCAATTATCGAAGTTCATGCGAATCGGCAAATAACCATACTTCGTGCATAAAGAAATTAGACATCATGAATAACAGGGCTTCTTTTAAACATGCAGTTAACTGAGATTCTTCCTTAAATCAAATGATCAGAACAAATATCGTACATACCGTAACATAAGTTCATAAAAAATGAGACATACTTGCATTGCAATCATGAACTTAAAAAGGGGTGAGTACTCTTGACTGAATTCCTTCACTTCACCCTGAAATTTTGATCTTCCTTTACTAGAAAACTCTGTCGAGAGCCTCTTCCTAACCTCTTTCCTTACACTTTCTAGTTATTATTTATAGGCCATTGGGTCTGACAGTAGTAGGTAAGGCAAGTCAACCACTCGGGGGTAGTTGGGAATAGGTTACCTACTCAGGCATAATTATTCTGACTCTTCTTTTCTAAGGGTTTCCTTATTATTTCCGGTTAACTAGCCTTGACTGGATTTAGGTTTCTCTTTCGCATTTTCAGTCAACTAGCCTTGACCGAATTTAGTTGCCCCTTCTGATACATTCCAGTCAACTGGCGTTGACCGAATTTTACTTACCTTTAACATTTCCGATTTACTTTCCTCTTTCCCTTCCTTCCGATCAACTAGCGTTGACCGGATAAGCCTTCCTTTATATTTCCTGGTCAACAGACGTTGACCGGATTACGTCTTTCTTCACGCTTTTCGGTCAATACTTGTTGACCGGATTAATATTCTTATCACATTTTTTGGTCAACTGGCATTGACCGGATAGCCCTCAATTTTCCTTAACTCGATGTCTGGGACTTTCTACATTTTAGGATCTGGGCCATTACAATTAGATGGAATGTTTAGGTGTTAACCCCTAAGTTTAATCTCAAAATGCATTGAATAATTATTAATCCCTCATTCTAATCTGAATATGTCGAATTAATTGATGTTGTGATATTTTTGGTTATAGGATAATAGTATGGAAAGTAGAAGAAAAAATACCCGTGTTGGTACTAGAGCCCCTCAGGATCGAGAGGTTAAGTATTTCAACTTGTTAGAGAGGATGGCTCACATAATAGAACCGATGGAGCAATGTCACATGGCTTCGGTTCTTGCTCCAATCCCTACCCCAGCGAATCTCGGTCCAACGACATATGAGAGATTTATGGCTGAGTGGGCGCCTAAATTTCTAGGAGAATCAAATCCAGCAAAGGCAGATATTTGGATTCGAAGACTAAAAGGTGTTTACTTTTATCTAATATTTTGAACTGGATAAGGTCACTTTTGCAGTATATAAATTAGAGGAAAAATTTGAAAGTTGGTGGGCAACGAAAAAAAGGGCATTGGGTGTACCTAAAGACGAAATTACCTGGGAAATATTTAAGGAGGCCTTCATGGAGAAATATTTTTATTCTATCCTCCAGGATCAGAAGGAAGAGGAGTTTATGCAGCTTAGGCAAGGGAGTCGCACTATAGCAAAATAGGATACGAAGTTTATTGAGTTGTTTGGTATACACCATATATTGTGGAAGATGAATTAAGAAAGGCCAAGAAGTTTCAACAATGGTTGAGGGATGAGATCAAGAAGCAACTGGTGATGCAGAAGCTTCAAACTTATGCTGAGATACTAGACAGGGCTCTGATATTTGAGAAGGAGCTTGTGACTCAAAAGTTTTTCACTAAGAGGGCAGCTAGTTGGATGAGTTCTAGTGCGGGATCCAGTTTAGGATCCCAGGACCTTCTAAAAAAGCGAAGGTGTCAAATAAAGGGAAAAATAGCACCAAAGTTCAGTCAATATCTAGTGTCTAGGGATCAGCAGCAAATTGTATCAACTATGGAAGGAAGCATTCAGGGAAACCTTGCTTTAAATTGATGGGAGCTTGTTTCAATTGTGGTTAGCAGGGCCATCGAATTAAGGATTGCTCCTACCTAAGAGGCTGGAGGCAAAAAAGCCTACTATTCCAGCTAAAGCATTTGTGGTGACAGTTCAGGACGTCGAAGGATCACCAAATGTGGATAAAAGTACCCTTCTTATTTGTGGAGTTTCAACTTATATTTTATTTGATGTAGGAACTACGCATTCTTTTATTTCCCCACAATTTGTGTGTCATATCACATTAACTCCAAAAATCCTAGATTATTCCCTTGCTATATCATCACCTACAGGATCGTCAGTAATTATTGATATTATGTATCCGGAGCGTATGGTTAAAGTGAATGGGTAGCATTTTATGGTAGATTTGATATTGCTAGATATGTGTGATTTTGACGATATTTTGGGGATAGATTGGCTGGCTAATTATCATGCCAGTATAGATTATTTCTTAAAATGGATGTGTTTCACTATTCCGAAAGTTGAGTGCTTTTTCTTCCAATGCATTAGAAGGAAGGATATGCTCGTGTTGATTTTGGCATTGCATGCCAAGCATTTGATCCGGAGTGGATGCCAGCCTTATCTGGCATATGCCAGCACCATTGGAAGTCATAGTATGCCAGTGAAAAATATTTTGGTTGTATATGAATTCGAAGATGTATTTTCAGAGGAGTTGCTTGAAGGGTTACCTCATTATCGGGGGATTGAATTTGAAATCAAGGTTATTCTTGGTGCTAGCTCGATTTCAAAGGCACTGTATCGTATGGTGCCTGCTGAGTTGAAGGAGCTAAAGTTACAATTGTAAGAATTGTTAGATAAGGGTTTTATCAGGTCGAGTATCTCTGTGGGGTGCACTGGTACTATTTGTTAAGAAGAAGGACAGGTTTGTGCAGTTGTGTGTAGATTATCGTGAACTGAATATGTCACGACCAAGGAACACAACATACGCAGGTGAAAATAAAATCAATAATACTATTTTCATCAACCATAAAAACCCAACCCAGGTGTGACAGTCATACACATACATGACCCGATATAATAAAACCCGCATAAGATCTCATCTGATATAAATCCAAATAAACATAATACATAACCTGCTATCCAACACATCGCAAGGGAGGTATCAAAATATACAATATCACAATATATTTCTCATACAAGGATTAGGGCCATCATCCGACCATAAACAATAACCATAACACATCCTCGGGATAAAAAATATACCAACATAAATATCTCTACATACCGATAGAGATATGCCATGCCAAAATCACATCTGAATTCTTGCATGCGTATCCATGCTACTAATCTGAAGGGATAAAACATGAAAATATGAGCCTAGAGCTCAGCAAGCATCATATATATGAAAACAGTGCATATAAATCAGATGAAAGGGATAACAATCACAGCCGTGTCAAAACAAAAATACAAGGTCTATGAAATCGTTAAAAATCGAGGAGATATCTCGTACTAAATTATCGTTCGTATCAAACAGTCCCTTCAAGATAAAATCATATAAATCGCGATCCAGTAAAATTTCATAAACGATATTATATCATATGATCCGAGGTCGCATAGGCTGCAAGTGTCACCACATCCGTGTGGAATATATACCATCGTTCGGATCTAAATCTCATAATGCAGAAATTGAGAGAAGACCGCTGAAACTAAAACATAAATCAAAACACATTCCGGGTTTATCACATATTTATACATACGAGACATTCTTATTGTCCAACTGTGGGCCAATCAGTGTATCTCAAAATCATCCTCCACCCAAATACATGCAGAACTACAAAAGCATGCACGAAATCTGAAAATTAAAGATAAATAATACCAACTTAAGGAAAGGTTACCCTTATCTGGTAACCACAGCTATATTGGCTACGATTTAGGCCAGTAGGTCAAGGCCATCTATGTACTTTGTCTCCCATAGATTAGGAACTTGCGCACTATATTTTACCACCCCCGGCTTTGGGTGCAAACTCAAATTTTAGTTATATATTAAAACGTTCGAATATATTAGTTCAATCTTTTTTTTTGGTAAGTAATGAAATTTCATTAAAAAATTAAAAAAAAATTACAACACCTATGTGCTATTCCAAGTATTTTGCCGACTTGGAGTAAGAACATAGAAGCAGGGGCATCCTAGGTGCACCATGACACAAAACAGTAAAAGAGAAAAGCATAGGAAAACCTCCAATCATCGAAACTGATTCACTGCTGATGAAATAGTAGAAAACCAGTCATCTAGTCGCTACACACTCTAGCTACTTCACACTCAACAAAGGCAAGGAGCCTCAGCAGCATATCACCCAGCAGTTGGTCAACGCAACACAGCAGCTTCAGCCAAACAGCAAGGGCAGAAAGCAACATATGGACTGCTGCATGAACAGTAGAACATAGCACCATATTGAGAATCATCGGAGTTTGCTGCGCTAGACAACTAGCAGACTTCAGCAGCCCAACTCCACGGAGCCTTCATTGGTGGCCAAATTCTAGAACTGCATCGGACAGCAGCTACCCAGAATTCACACCCTCGACAGCATCATCCACTACAGGAGACTTTACAAAATCTCATTCACACCATACTTCACAACACAGCAAAGAGAGCAACTGCAACATTCCACTTCACCCAGCAGCTACTTCCCGCTACTCAGCATCTACAGCATATCAGCAAAGGCAAATACAACATTTGGACTGCTACATTATCAGCATTATGCTGCTCAGTACCTGTGACGGCCCGGCCTTATTCCACTTCATAAAGCCGCCGTCAGCCCATAATTCTTGCCTTAAAATAACAAATAAAAATTTTCTTTTCAATCATACACAGGATCTCATGAGGCCGAACTGTATAAAGCTGGCCCACCAGTTTGATTTCAAACTTGTCCGGCTGACTCTAATGTTAGCCGGACCTAATTGCCCTAAGATGCTTACTAAAAATTAAAAATTTTATTCATAACACAAAGACATGCTGACATTAATAAGTTTATAACAACAGAACAGTTTTACAAGTCTCCACAAAACATCAAAATAATTAAACAAGCTCTTCATTGATCATCTTCAGTCATCAAAGCCATCTAGTCACTTTATAAGGCCTTACTCTACTTCATCCTCCATGAGCCTTTCGTCATCTGAAAATAACAAGAGTGAGCTACAAAGCCCAGCAAAATACTCACATGTAGAAAACATAAACATATATACATAAGCGAATATAACTTAGCATACGAAAATCATCATGTCTTTAGTTCGGAATTTCCTTAGTCTTTTTCCTTATTATCTTGTCTTCTCAAAACTCATAAAAAGATAAAACATTAGAATTATTATCATCTTTAGGGATCGGACAGGAGCGAACAACATCGAGGATGGGTTGTGTGTAACCCCACAACCTAAAGCCGTATCCCCTCATTATGCTCCCCGGGGCGGGAGGTAATGCCTTTAACCCAGCATACGGGGCCGTAATCCATAGTTTTTATGCCACCAGAAAGTCTCCTCCCGTGGCCCAGGAGGCAATCCTCGAGTGTCACTCCAATATCCTTCATCCATATTTAACAGTAAGCTTAATGGAGACTCGGTTCATAGTTCTTGTTCTTTAATGGCCATACATCATAGATTAAAAGTTGGAAGTCAAAGAGTTCCACTTGCTGTCTGGATTACATGTATTTTCATATAACCTTGTTCTTTGTCCTTAACTTCACATAATTGAAGTCCAAAAGCCTTTTCTTCATTGTATTAAAACCGGAGTTCAAAAGCCGGAGTTCCTTTCAAAAGCCGAAGTTCTTTTGTTAAAGGCCGGAGTTCTTAAAAGCCGGAGTTCCAAAAGCCGGAGTTCCAAAAGCCAAAGTTCCAAAAGCCGGAGTTCCAATAGTTGGAGTTCTTTTGAAAAGGTGGAGTTCTTTTTCTAAAATCAGAAGTTCTTAAAACTACAGTGATCTTTCTTTAAAATTCGGAGCTCTAAACCGTAGTGACTTTTCTTTTAAAATCCGGAGCTCCAAAACCGGAGTGACTTTTCTTTTAAAATCTGGAGCTCTAAGGCGGGAGTGACTTTTCTTTTAAAATCCGGAGCTCTAAGGCCGGAGTGACTTTTCTTTTAAAGGATGGAGTTCTTTTCCATCAGAGTCCGGAGTTCTTTTTCTAAAACGGACGGAGTGCTCTTTCTAAAAAGGACGGAGTGTTTTTTCGTAAAAGGACGGAGTGATTTTTCTTCAAAAGGACGGAGTGCTTTTTAAAGACGTAAAGGCCGTTCAAAACCGGAGTACTTTTCAAAAGAGGACGGAGTACTTTGTTCATAAAAAGATCGGAGTTCTTTGGACGGAGTTCTTTTTTTTAATGACACAATTATCACAGTTTATTTAAATCGTCAGAAAATCATTCTTCCAGCAGAACAAAACCAAACACCATAAAGTCTTTTCCTTAAATATGCAATTATCGAACAATAATCATACTTCAAGCATCAAATATAAACAGAATAACATCATATAAGTTCATATAATATCAGATATACTAGCGTAGAAATCATGCATAATCATGAACTTGAAAACAGGGGTGAGTACTCTTGCCTGAATTTCTTTTACTTCACCTGGAACCTTTGGTCTCTCTCTTTCCAAAACTCTATTGCGTGACTCATTCTTACTCCTCTGGTTCTATTTATAGACCTTGGCGGCCGTCGTTTGAGTTAGCCACACTAAAGTATATCATTTATGGCTTTTTATTAATTACTATATTATTACGATTCTTCATTTCTCAACAGTCTCCTTCTTAAATTTCCAGAGTTATTTACGATTTTATGTGTCCAATAAGTTTCCTCATAAATCTCGAGATTAATTGACCTCGTCAGGTACACATTTCTTATTTGATTCCAATTCGGTCAACTTACTGGCTTTGACTGGACTACCGTTCTCTTTCCCTTCCTTTCATGTATGATTTTCGATCAACTTTTTATGTTGACCGGATCACGCCTTCCGAGCAACACTCGTTGTCCCGAATATGCCTTCCGGTCAACCTTTTACGTTGACCGGATTATACCTTCTTCAGGCCTTCCAGTCAACATCTTTACGTTGACTGGATCACCATCTTTTGCAATTTGTTCATGCCTTCCGGTCAACACCTTGTTGACCGGATCACCATCCTTTGTAATTGAAACTTGACATCGAGGATTTTTCTATATTCTAGGACTTGGCCATTATAATTTCCCCCACTTATAGAAATTTCGTCCTCGAAATTTAATGAACCTCAAAGTTTCATAATCGGAGGTAAACTTCTAGATTCTTTTGCATTTCTAAGTCATTTCATTAATTATACGATCACCTTAAAGAACCTTGAGCATTTAAACCCTCCTGATTCTTACTACCCAATGCCTTAGATCAAAGATCCAATTTTATCAAGTTTGAAGACAACTCAAATTCATTAACTTACTTAACCAACTTAGCTCGAGATCTCAAAGGACTAAAAATTCTTGCTTCAACCTACCTTAAGGCTCGAAAGGAATTATTCCTTCTAAATTCCAGATTGAACCTTATCTTATATGGCCTCACCTCATTTCCGCTGCGCTACTCTAATTTAAACAGTTCTAGGGTAGCCATACTATGAAGACAATTCCAAAATCCTCAAACTACTGCCACATTCCAAGTTATAATCATAACAATCACCCAAAGAGTCAACATAACTTTAAATCATTACTCAGAATCTTAAGATCCCAATTCAAGAACATGGCATCCTATCACCTAATCATTTAGACTTACGATTCTTCTTTCATATTTCTTACAAAAATTCAAAGACATATAAGTCCAAAGACTCGCAGCTTCAATTGCCAACATTGATGCCTGCTTTCCCAACAAAAACACCGAGGTTCACTTTCTCAACCTTTAAAAAGGTCTATCAATACGCAATATTACATGATTAACTATTTTGGCTCTTAAAACTTTAGGTACTGACTATCTTTAAAGACAAGGCTATAAGTTCTTAAAGCTGAGACTTTAATTCCCAATTCTGACTTACATATGGGGTAATACTAATCGCGAACTTCTCCCCCACTTAAAATCAAAGGTATCCACCTACCATGATGTGAGAGTCACATTAACGTTTCACAACGGCATTACATTCCACGATAACTTACCAGACCCATCAATGATCAACCCAAATGACAAGATCATCAATTATCCCCATCCGATCTCCGAAAACTATCAACTAAAAGTGATTAGGTGGATCCGGAGTCAAAGAGTACATGACTAGAAGTGCCACAAATAGAGAGTGTACCTTCCATTACCTCCGTAGAGGTTTCAGCCTCCTTTGTAGATACGGCAAATACCTTAGCTGGAATAGGAGGGTTAAATCCTGGGACTTGTTTGGCGAGTGGACAATCCCTGATCATATGTCCAACTTGGCCACAATGATAACAGACCCCTAACTTCTTATAGTACGGCTTCCCTTCATGTGATTTTCCGCAATGATCACATGCTTTACCAGTCGGAGTCTGGGAAATCTGTACAGATTGGCCATGCTCCCCACTGTACCCCGATGGTCTTGCTTTCTTATAAGGGCCTTCACTAGCACTGGCCCTTCAAGTCTAACTAAACGTCCTTTGTCTGAGCAATGCTCCTCTCTCCAGCTCCTTCCCATAGATAATAGCCTTCTCAAGCACCTCTCCATATGTGGCCAACGTCAGAGTTGAAAGGTGCCTTCTAATATCATCCCTTAACCCCTGAAAGAACCTCATAGCTGTGACGGACCGAGTTATTTTTCTTAAATAACCCTCCGTTAATAACACATCATTAATGCCCATAATTAGATTTATACATTTCTACAGAAAAATGGGCAAAGTTTCCTCTGTAATTGGACGAAAAATCGAAATACAACCTGTTCAAATAGGTTCTGCACAAGCACACATCTATCAAAAGGCTTAACATCAAGCCTACAACACACCACACAGGATCACACACTGCCATATCATCCATGGCTCCAATACAGTACCTCTAACTACTATACTAGATCTAGAGAGATGTCATCTAGCATGAAACAAAATTCATAACATCAATACAGACGCGGAAGCATACTATCATCATAAACTACGAAAGCATAACAAATCCATAAAACAACAACAATGATCCACGCTCAACTCTGAGCGGCCGTCTACAATCCGATACAACACTGAGTCCAAATCCTTCGCGCACTCGACGTTCGGCTAGTCCCTTCACAATGCTTCTCCTTGCTCTAACTAATCGGCTGCTATCTTAATACTCTCACCTGGGAGGAGAAAACAGCAAGAGTGAGCGTACAGCTCAGCAAGTATAATCATACGTCACTATCAACCATGAAGAAGCATGAACATGATAATAATGAAAGGGTGCAACAAGCATTTGAAATACAATGAGACTTCAGAGGAAAGGAACATTTAGAAGTATCAATTTGCCATTTATCATGTCTTAGAACATTTAATTGTAATTTGAACATGTTTTAGTGCATTTATCAATTTACTTTAGTCTTTGCGGACCAGGGCCAGTAGGTCGTACTAGCAACGATGCGAGAGAACGAGGAAAGGATCATGATACTCCACATGATCTAAGGCCGTGAGGGATTATCTTTTACGACCCATCCGGGGGGTCGTGCACATCGTGCCGTATATCGCCCCATTCCCCCGGGGTACCAGGGCAGTCCTCGTTCTTCCACAATAGTATCCTAATGTGACGGAACAGATTATTCCCCAGCGAATAACCTTCGTCAATATTCTAAGGACAAATTGAGGATATAATAATTATAAATTCTACAGAAAATTGGGCAGAGTTTCGTTTGTAAATCGGACGTTTCCAAAATACAAACACCTGAAAAATACAACCCTGCACAATAATCCACAATAAATTTTCAAGTAAAATCAAACGTCAACCACACAGGACCCAAAAGCCACAAGAACCAAGGTGGCACCGGCGACTTAAATCGGAAGACACCGGCCAAGGACGCCAACTAGGATCCCCGACATCACCATAAGATAAAACCTGCGGAAGCATATAAACCACAAGACACAGCGGACTAATACATAGGCATCATCCATCATCTACTCGCATAAGTTAACTCCATACAAGTTTGATCTGATACAAACGCTAAAAACCCAAATATCATTGGCATACATCAAGCCAATCAAAGTCCAAGTCTTGAGCCAAGCACGCAAGACAGCTAGCTACCAAGCTTCTAGGATCTACGCTGACTCATCGGGCATCAAGGCGTTCTCATCTGAAAAAACATAAAGCAAGGGTGAGCATAAAGCCCAGCAAATGAAATCATATCCCACTAACTAACAACAGGCATGGGTACTGAAAAGAAAGAGTACAGGAATAGTACAAGAGGTATAAAAGAGAGAAGAGAACTTGAGATTATTTGATTCATTTTATTCGTCTTTATTTAAATATTTATCTTTGCGGAGCCTGGAGCTAGTAGATCCTACTAGCCAACGAAGTAAGAGAACGAGGAAAGTAATGTGTTCGC
>JAODPA010099450.1:0-21589 GCA_025585075.1 Nepenthes mirabilis
ATAATAATAATAATAACAATCGACATTTCCATCAAATACATATTCTATTTTAGACACCTAATTTATGCAGTAACATTGATCAAAACCGATTTTTAGATAGCCATAGCACCAAAAATAATCTTCACAGATCCTCACTTCACCCTAGAATAAGAAGTTCTAACTATAACAGTAATCGTAATTTCAATAGAGTTTTAGATCATTAATTAAAATTTCAAGGCCTTAATAATTTGCAACCTCAGAATCTTAAAACTTCTACGTCGAGCAATTTTAGATCTTGTTGGCATACCGATAAGCCCATTGACTCATCCTGAACACGTCCTCCATAATCATGATTAGTGGGTTGTTCAAGCACGAACCCACCAGGGTTGTCTTATCTCAAAATCTCATAATCCCAACATTCCAAACATAACCCCACTTCTGAACTTAGGAATTGTGGCATTTTATTTTTCAAGTAATTGGGCTTATCTGTGATGGACCGGGTTATTTTTCTTAAATAACCTCCGTCAAAGATAATAATAGACTAATATTCTGAATTAAAATTATTAAAATCTATAGAAAATTGGGTAGAGTTCCGTTTATAAATCGAGCATTTTTCAAAATACAAACACCTGTAAATCAACCCTACACAACAATCTACAACAAAACTATAAGTCTCAATACTCAACACACTACACAGGATCTATTTGCCACCTCCACCGAGGTGGCACCAACATCATAACTCCAGTATAATACCAGTGGGGAAGGATGCCAACTAGGAACCTCAATCATGACCACAATGAGAAGGACCTACGGAGGCATAAAAACCATAATATACAACAAAAACTGATCCATCATTCATCATACCAAATATCATTAATCACCACCATACATGTCTTATACAGTTTACAAAAGTAGAACAAAATTTCAGTTTCATACACAAAATCAGCTAAGTCCCAGTCCCGAGCCTTGTGTACAATATTAGCTGTCTATCGCATTTCTATGGCCTATTCTGTCTCGTCGGGTATCAATGCGTTCTCATTTAAAAGATATACAGTAAGAGTGAGCATTTAATCTAATAAATGAAATTATACATCACTAACTATAGGCAGGTAAAAGTAAAATCAATAATTGGATGAAAAGTCATATACTCAAGATAGAGGAAAACATGAGAGGAAGGAGAATATCCAAGAATAACTAATTCACGTGTTTACCGCAATTACATTTTATTCGCTTTCATTATTACCGTTAATCTTTGCGGACCCCGGGGCCACTAAGTCGTACTAGCCAACAATGCGAGAGAATGAGGAAAGGAATGTGTTCGCTACACATTCTAAAGCCGGCTACATTTTAGGTCTGCAGCACTCGACCATCGGCTACATTTTAGGTCTACAGCACTCGACCATCGGCTACATTTTAGGTCTACAGCACTCGGCTATCGGCTACATTTTAGGCCTGCAGCACTCGGCCATCTCAATTGCCCCATATCCCCCGGGGACTAGGGCAATCCTCGTTCTTTCACAGTAGTATCCTAAAGCATACCCTGAACATCACCTGCCCCCAAAAGCGGCCAGAGTATTCCTTGGATTCCCACCGTAATATACATGGTAAGCTAGAGGGTACTACCCCTATGTACCATGGTCCTAGTTTCAAGATTAGTCTTAATCCTTTGAAGTGAAATCCACCATTTGCCATATACATTCTCCAATCGAAAAATCACATTCCCATCACATATCTCCATCCGGGAGACCAAATCCATCATGTTGTACTTTGTGTATTCCCTTCCGTTTACTTGTTCAGTTCCTTTCTTTTAGAACTTAAATCTTTCAACCATTAAAGTCAACTCGCAAGAGAGTTTGGTCTTACTTACCTCTGTTGGTCAAACACAACTTTAGAAGCCTCCGGGACGAATTCCCCTGCTCCCGGTGTACGATTACACATTTTCAAGGCTTACAAATTGACACAAACATTTAGTCATCAGTTCCATCACAATTGGAAAGAGCTAAAGCATGCACATTTACCTTCCATTTTCAGGTGAACAGTGTCAGGCCACTTTTAGAGGATTCGGACGCCGCGAACGGGTCGATTCTTGTGAAATCGAACGTCCGGTCGATATATTTTTACAATTGGGATGTGGGGATTCATATTTTGACGTCACTTCAACATATTATGAAGGTAGAAAAATGCAAATTCCCCTTTTTATCTCGGGTGAGCAGTAACAGTGCCCTTTTAGAGGGCTCGGACCCCATGAACGGGTCGAAACGCACGAGATCGATCACACGGTTAACATATATACACATTCGGGACGTGGGGATTCATATTTTGGGGTCAATTTAATGAAATAAGGCACGGAAACGAAAAACCCTCAATTCCCGTAGGTTAGGGTTTGGTGGTACTCCACCGACCGGATCGGTGAGTAAATCGAACAATAAATTACACAATCCTTGGTCTCAAGTCACAGGTATTACATTTTCCATCGTTTGGGTGGGTATCGAGATGAAAATACCTGATGATAAATGAAAAACATCGAAAGAGGGAAGTTAGTATGAGAATACTTGCCTCGACGCGTGCTATCACTTTTATAACTGGCTATCGAACGAATTCGGACTCTACGCCTCGATCTCCTCCTTTCTCTCTCTAAAATCGATGCTCTCCCTCTCTCTTCCTCTCCAGAGTATTCTAGAAATGAGGGGAAATGAAGAAACATGAAGTAGGTTGCGTCTTTATACTCGTCGAGGCGCTCGAGCGCCAGGAGAGCTAGCGGCGAGCGCGGCCTCACTGCTAGCCTACGCTCGAGCGAGCACAGGCGCTCAGCGGGCGGGGGAGCTACTGGTTTTTGGTGCTCGTGCTGAGCTCTAGCGCGCAAAAGGTGCGGCCTGCTGCTTGCACCACTGCATTTTGCGCTCGAGCCTGTGCTCAAGCACACAGCAGGCGCAATCTGCTGGCAGCGCTTCAACAACAAAATTGCGAGATTATTCACCAATTTTTCTTTCAATGCGCATACGTAAACATCCAATAAGTCTAGTATTATTTATTTTTATGTTGATTGCTGCATGTCAATTATGGTTTTAGACTTGGAACCTCACAACTCTCCCCCACTTATAGAAATTTTGTCCCCGAAATTTAACGAATATGAAAACTTGAATAAGTTTATATACCTCGGAATAGATGGGGATGCTTTTCCCGAATTTCATCCTCCCTTTCCCATGTCGCCTCCTCACGGGAGTGATTCCTCCGTAAAACTTTTACGAGAAGAATCGACTTGGAGCGCAAGATTTGGTCCTTGCGGTCTAAGATTTCCACTGGTTCCTCTACATATGCTAAATCCTCATTGATAGCCAAATGACCATAATCGATCACATGAGATGGATCATATACGTACTTCCTCAACATGGAAACATGGAAGAAGTTGTGCACCTCAGCCAAACTCGGTGGCAAAGCTAGGCGGTAAGCCACCTCGCCAACTCACTCAAGAATCTCAAACGGTCCAATGAAATGCGCCTTCAGCTTCCCTTTAATGCTAAATCTGGAAATCTCCTTCCATGACGAGACCTTAACGAAGAGAAATCTCCAACCTCAAATCTGAGCTCGGATCTCCTTTGATCAGTATAACTTTTCTGTCGACTCTGAGTGACTTTCAACTTTTCTACAACCACTGCGATCTTTTCCGACGTCTCCCGAATAACATCCGGGCCCAACAACCGCCTATCCCTGGTCTCCTCCCAATGGATGAGAGATCGACACTTCCTACCATAAAGTGCCTCAAAGGAAGCCATTCCGATGCTCACTTGGAAACTGTTGTTATAAGCGAACTCGTCCAGTACTAAAAAATCATCCCAATTCCCATGGAACTCCAATACTAAAGCCTGAAGTATATTCTCAAGTATCTGGATCATCCGCTCAGACTGGCCATCTATCTGAGGATGATACGCTGTACTAAACTTTAGGTTCATCCCTAACTCCTGATGCAAGCTCTTCCAAAATTTAGAGACGAATCGTGGGTCGCGATCGGACACAATCGATGCTGGCACGCAATGCAACCTCACAATCTTGTTGATGTACAAGTGTGCCAGACGATGACGAAAGTACGTAGTCCAAATGGCTATAAAATGAGTAGATTTCGTCAACCGGTCAACAATGACCCAAATCGCATCATGATTCTTTGAACTTCTAGGCAATCCTGACACAAAGTCCATCGAGATGTCCCCCCACTTCTATTTGGGAATGGGTAGGAGCTGCAATAATCCAAAAGGCTTTCTGCTCTCAGCCTTCAGTTGCTAACAGACGAGACATCGATTAACGAAAGCCACAATCTCTCTCCACATGTTTCTCCACGAGAACATCTTCCTCAAATCCAGATACATCTTGTTTATACCGGGGTGAATCGTGTACCGAGTCCTGTGTGCCTCTTTCATTATTTCTTCCTTTAGTTCCTTAACATTTGGTACACATAGCCACTCTCGAAATCTCAAAACTCCATCTGCACACACGCTAAAATCAATTCGAGAGTCTCTACCAAGGTCCCCCACAATATCCATTAGAAATGGGTCACTCACTTGCCCTTCCTTGATTCTCTAAAGGATCTCGGGCTGTACCTGCAGAAAATATAACATCATCCGGTTATCCTTAGCGTAGCACTGGATATGACAAAACTTCAAGCAGTTTAGCAACTCCATCTGCTTAATCTACATGGTCGCCACCCAACAAGTTCGGCGACTTAAGGCATCCGCGACCACATTTACTTTCCCCGATCAATACTGGATATCACAATCGTAATCCTTGAGAAACTTAATCCATCGCCGCTGCCTCATATTTAGCTCCTTTTGCTAGAATAAATACTTAAGGCTTTTGTGGTCAAAGTACACTAGGAATTTCTCACCATATAGATAGTGTCTCTAGATCTTCACAGCAAAAACTACCGCGGCTAGCTCTAAGTCATGGGTCGGATAGTTTTTCTCATAAGTCTTCAACTGTCGAGACCCATAAGCAACTACTCTTCCCCCTTGCATAAGAACACACCCGAATCCCACTTCAGACACATCGCAAAGCACTTTGAACCCACAAAAATTATCAGGAAGATTCAGAATCGGGGCAGTCGTCAACTAATCCTTCAGCTCTTGGAAGCTTCTGTCACACTCCTCAGTCCAGGCGAAGCTTACTTCCTTCTTTGTCAGTCGGGTGAGGGGCAAGGCTATCCGAGAAAAATTCTCCACGAAACAATAATAATAACTGGCCATCCCCAAAAAGCTTCGAACTTCAGACACGGTCGTCGGTCGACTCCAATTGACCACCGCTTCAATTTTCTGTGAGTCTACCGAGATGCATCCATCAGAAATTACATGGCCCAAGAACGCCACCCTGTCAAGCCAAAACTCACACTTCTTCAGTTTCGCGAACAATTGATGATCCTGAAGAGCCTGCAGCACAATTCTCAGGTGCCCCTCATGCTCAGTGCGATCCTTGGAGTAAATCAGAATAACATCAATGAAAACCACAACAAACTTATCCAAAAATGGCTAGAAGACACGGTTCACCAGATCCATAAACACGACTGGAGTATTAGTCAACCTGAACGGCATCACCACGAATTCATAGTGACCATACCTCATTTGGAAAGCCGTCTTTGCAATATCCTCCTGCTTAATGTGAAGCTAATGATACCCTGACTGAAGATCAATCTTGGAATACACTAGGGATCCTTGTAATTGGTCAAAGAGGTCATCGATCCGCGGCAAAGGATACTTGTTCTTAATTGTAATTTTATTCAGCTCACGGTAGTCTATACATAACCTCAAGGCCCCATCCTTCTTTTTGACGAATAGGACTGGAGCACCCCATGGCAAAACACTCGGTTAATGAAACCCGTATTAAGCAAGTCCTGCAACTACTATTTCAACTCCTTTAACTCAACAGGAGCCATGCGGTAGGGGACTTTCGATATGGGTGCCGATCCTGGCATGAGATCAATCCTAAATTCAATCTTACGATGTGGTGGCAGGGCAGACAACTTGTCGGGAAACACGTCCTCGAATTCATACACCACCGGAATATCCTTTATGGATAATTCCTGACTTTCCACCACACTGACATAAGCCAAAAAGGCTTCGCACCCGCTATTCAACAAATGGCGAACCTGTAGAGCAGAAATAAAACTAGACGGCTCCACTCTCTAAATTCCCTGAATATAAAAAGGTTTGCATTCCGGAATAGCAAAGTCCACCCTTTTGTGGCAGCAATCAATAGTGGCGTGATACTTGGACAGCTAATTCATGCCCAAGATAACATCAAAATCACGCATATCTAGAAGAATTAAATCAACTATTAGAGGAAATCCCTTCACCTCCACAATACACCCACGATAGAACACATGGGTCGCAATAGAGGATCCCGTGGGCGTGGATACAACAAGAGAAAAATCAAGGGTCACAGGAGAGGGTGCAATACAACCAGCCAACCGAGGGAAAATAAAGGAGTGCGTGGACCCAGAGTCAAAAAATACTGAGCAAAATATACCACAAACAGGAAGTATACCTTCCACCACCTCATTTGATGCTCTAGCCTCGCTAGCAAACACTGCAAAAGCTTTACCCTGTACCGCTGGCTTTGGAGCCTGAATCCTCGATGCCTGAGGACACTCCCTGTCTCTATGCCCTACTTGGCCACAAGTGAAGCAAGCACCCGTCAACCTAGGACACGGTCTACTCTCATGCATTCTCCCACAATGCTGACACGAACCCACCGAAGTTTGAGAAGACGATGAGATCGAGCCACTCCTTTGTCCAAAAATCGGCTGCCTCAGCTTCTTATATGGTCTCCCCAAACTAGCCCCAGTGCTAGCACTTGTCCTGCTCTTACTAGATGACCTCTTTCTGAAAAATTCTTCCTTTGTATGCTCTTACTCAAAAATTAAGGCCCGATCCCGTACATCAACATAGGTGGCCAATTTAAGGGTCGCCAGCTGCTTACAAATGTCATCCCACAAGCACATTAAGAACTTCCTAGTCCTCCTTTCTTCATCTTCGACCACGTAGGGAGCGAACCATGACAACTCCGAAAACTTAGCATCGTACTCCACTACCGTCTGGTTCCCTTGCCTTAGCTTGAGAAATTTCTCCTCTTTCTGAACACGGAGGCTAGACGAAAAATACTTCTCTAAGAATGCATCTTCAAATATCTTTCAAGTAATCTCAGCCTCCGGTACACCCATTACTCTTTTTCTCATTTGCCACCAATGGTGTGCCTCACCTTCCAGCCGATAAGACGTAAACAGCACCCGATCCTCCGCTGGGCATCTGATCACGGTAAATACCCTCTTTAGACTCTCTAACCACGAATCCGCCTTAAGCGGGTTAGGCTCTCCCAAAAATGCCAGTACTCGCTCCTAAACGAAGCGATCATAAGCAGATGGCTCCAGATTAGCAGGAGCCTAAATGGGAGCCGGAGTAGGAACAGGGGCCAGATGTCACTGCTCCATATTCTCAATGATTTTTGTAAGAAGCCCCAACAGATTCGAATACTCTGCCTCTTGATCTCGGGGCTCTTGGGGCGATTCATCCCTTTGCGAACCTTGACGTCTTGGCGACATTGCCAACTTTAAAAGTCACCACTGAAAAGAAACAACAAAAGGTTGAGCCAAATGTTTGACCGTCCTCTACGACAACACTAGATACATAAACACTCATGCAATTAAAGAGAACATTCGAAATGAGCGTACTTAATTATCCTAACTTTTCCCTTGTTCACTCATTCGGCCTTAACGCATACTATCCTAGGCTTTCGCATAAATTCAGATCCATCCTAAGGCATCCCCTGTCTAATATCAACTGTGACGGACCGAGTTATTTTTCTTAAATAACCTCCGTCAAAGATAATAATAGACTAATATTCCAAATTAAAATTACTAATTTTTGTAGAAATTTAGGCAGAGTTCCATTTGTAAATCGAGCGTTTGTCAAAATACAAATACCTGTAAATCAATCCTGCATAATAATCTACAACAATCCACAACAATACTACAATTCTCAATACTCAACACACTACACATGATCTAATCGTCACCTCCACCGAGGTGGCACCGACATCATAACTCCAGTATAATGCCAGTGGAAAAGGATGCCAATTAGGAACCTCGATCATGACCACAATGAGAAGGACCTGTGGAAGCATAAATACCACAATATATAACGGAAACTGATCCATCATTCATCCATACCAAATATTATTAATCACTACCATACATGTCTTATACAGTTTACAAAAGTAGAATAAAATTCTAATTTCGTACACAAAATCAGCTAAGTCCCAGTCCCGAGCCCCGCGTGCAATATCAGCTATCTATCGCACTTTTATGGCCTATTCTGTCTCGTCGGGCATCAATGTGTTCTCATTTGAAAGATATACAGCAAGAGTGAGCGTACAGCCCAACAAATGAGCTCAAGCTACTGCTAGCCTGCGCTCGACCATGCACAGGCACTCAGCGGGCGGGGGAGCTACTAGTTTTTCGTGCTCGAGCTGAGCTCAAGCACGCAGAAGGCACGGCCTGCTACTTGCGCCACTGCATTTTGCGCTCAAGCCTGCTCTCAAGCGCACAGCAGGCGCAATCTGCTGGCAGCGCTTCAACAATAAAATCCCAAGATTATTCACCAAATGCGCATACTTAAACGTCCAATAAGTCTAGTATTATTTATTTTTATGTTGATTACTGCATGCCAATTATGGTTTTAGACTTGGAACCTCACAACTCTTCCCCACTTATAGAAATTTCATCCCCGAAATTTAACGAATATGAAAACTTAAATAAGTTTACATACCTCAGAATAGATGGGGATGCTTTTCCCGAATTTCATCCTCCCTTTCCCATGTCGTCTCCTCACGGGAGTAATTCCTCGATAAAACTTTCACGAGAGGATTCGACTTGGAGCACAAGATTTGGTCCTTGGGGTCTAAGATTTTCACCAATTCCTCTACATATGCTAAATCCTCATTGATGGCCAAAGGACCATAATCAATCACATGAGATGGATCATATACGTACTTCCTTAACATGGAAACATGGAAGACGTTGTGCACCTCGGTCAAACTCGGTGACAAAGCTAGGCGGTAAGCCACCTCGCCAACTCACTCAAGAATCTCAAACGGTCCAATGAAAGGCGCCTTCAGCTTCCCTTTAATGCTAAATCTAGAAATCCCCTTCCATGGTGAGACCTTAAGGAAGATGAAATCTCTAACCTCGAATTTGAGCTCAAATCTCCTTTGATCAGCATAACTTTTCTGTCGGCTCTGGGCAACTTTCAACTTTTCTACAACCACCACGATCTTTTCCGACGTCTCCCGAATAACATCCAGGCCCAACAACTGCCTATCCCCGATCTCCTCCCAATGGATGGGAGATTGATACTTCCTACCATAAAGTGCCTCAAAGGGAGCCATTCCTATGCTCACTTGGAAACTGTTCATATAAGCGAACTCGGCCAATGCTAGAAAATCATCCCAATTCCCATAGAACTCCAATACTGAAGCCCGAAGCATATCCTCTAGTATCTTGAGGGAAACAGATCTTAGTATCTGTTATAAGCAAACTCCTATCATCTCATTTTTTTCTGATACCAATTGTGACTGAACGGATCCTAAACCTTATAAGACCCACTGTCTGACAGATACAGAACAGGATCTATCAATGTAAATACTTTAAATTTTATAGAAATCTCGACAGAGTTCCCTCTATAACTAGACAAAATCCAAAAATACAACCTGTATATTTTTTTTTGGTAAGTAATTAAAATTGCATTAAAAAGAAAAGAATTACACAACCTATATTTTTTCTCCAAGTGTTTTTCCAACTTGGAGAAAAAACATAAACGTTAGGGCATACCCCGAGCATCGTGGTACAACCTAAGATAAAATAATAAGAAACAAGTCCTGCTAGAAGAACGTCATTCTTCAAAGTAAACCATCACAGACCTAATAAGATTCAAAGCTGATAAAAACCTGCCCCCCAAATCTCTAATGATAATAAACAGGGGCAGCAGCAGAAGTAAATTATCAATAGCAATCTATAGCACAGGAGGGCCTACAGCAAAATTAAATTCACAGCAACATTTAGCAGCATTGCAAGGGCAGCAACTGAATTACATTATCAGCAGCATACAGCAGCTCGGCAACAGCAGCATACACAGCACGTGAGACAGCAGTATATTTCAGCAACAAATCTAGCAGCAACCATCTTCGGCTGGTGGAATCAGCAAAATCAACTCTTTATATAGCCTTTTGTCCAAGGCCCCAACTGTCCCAAGCAATAAAGCGCAAACCCAAGGCAGCTTACATCTCAGCCACGATGGACTCTCCTAGAGGGCAGCAATTCAACAAAACACTCATTAAAATTTCTAGAGTTCTGCAGGTAAGTAAATACCACCCGGCTGCACAATCTACCAACATAACCCATTGAATCAACAGGGCCAAAACCAAGAAAACAGCAAGGACATTATATAAACGACTCAATTTTCGCCTTCTACTGACTGCTGCATCCTGACAACCACCTCACCGGCCAAGATGGTCTATGAACGACTAAAGAATGGCTTTCGAGCCTGAGGAGGACTTAGCGTTCTTGGAGGCAGCTTTTCGCTTACTCCTAGACTTAACTTGAACCTAAGTTCACTCTTGCACCAAACAATCATTGTTGTGTAACTC
The DNA here is from genome assembly GCA_025585075.1 of Nepenthes mirabilis. Classification (NCBI taxonomy): domain Eukaryota; kingdom Viridiplantae; phylum Streptophyta; class Magnoliopsida; order Caryophyllales; family Nepenthaceae; genus Nepenthes; species Nepenthes mirabilis. The sequence goes on from JAODPA010099450.1 coordinate 10,663, forward strand.
CTTATCGCAATCGTCTTTCAGCCACTGAGAACAGTTTGGGTTATCAAACAGAAGGAGGCCCGCCACTAAGTCATCCAGATTGCTATAACGATCGGATGGAAAAGCTTTATTCCATTTCAGCAAGAAACAAAGAAAGCTAAAAATAAGCTACTTCCTATCAGTCGATAAGGAATCAATGTGTGGCTTACAAGATGTGGCAACCACCAACAAACGGAGGGCTTCAAAATAAGCACCCGAGGAGCTGTTCAGATTATCCATCTCCAGTGAGAATGATGATTTGAACTTCTCCTTTGTCAATTCAGTCACATCGGTCCAGCAAAGATCTAAGAAATCAAACAAAAAGGCACGTTGGACCTGTGCGAGGGAGCTAACATGAAGTTGAGTCTCTTTCTCCTCAAGCAAGTTCTGGAGGACAAAAAGCATCGGATCGTTATCAATATCCTCAGCAGTCATTTCCTCAGAGGACTGAGATAAGATCTCATCAAGGCCACTTTCAAGGACCTGTTTGTCTCCGGCAAGTAGAACCTTATCGCCCACGCCAGCTTGAGGGCAGAGCTGGGCATCAAGCAAACGCTGATGCTTACAGTTATTGGGATCCAAAGTTGGCAGAAGACAACTGCAATCTGAGGAAGACTGGACAGGGGCAAAAATCGGCTCCACATTCCTGGCCGACACATGGCAGCAGCCAACACCAGATTCTGTGAGGGAAACTTGAGAAGAGCCTGCCACAACCCCCTCAGCCATTTCAGACAATGCCCGCTAGGATGAAAGCTCCTCCACTACTCCAGAAGTTCCAGAAGCTGGCGCCGATTGCTCAACAAGGGCATGGTCCTGTAAAGGATTATCAGGAGGTGAGTTTAATGGCAGCTAGCATGTCTGAGGCGTGTCCAATGAAGCTTGCTGGTGTTGTTGCATCTCGGGGCCATCAACAACAGGGACCACCTCAGACCCCAGTGGGGCCAACTTGGGGCAGCAGTTCACTACCAAATGAGAGTCTATGCTGCAGGGAGCCATCATCCGACTGAGTGAATCACAATTGGGGGCCTCAATAGACGGGACCACAGAAGTGGATCTCACCCCACTTTCCAGAGGCTTAAAATGAGGATCCTTATCCCCACTACAGATGGAGGTCTCAATACAAATCCTGCCCAAATCAGGGCTCAGCACTGGCTGATCCACACAAGGAATCAAAGGACGTAGAACGGTCATAGGATGGTCGTGCTCAGCACCAATTCCAAGGCTATTTAGCAGAAGTGCAATCAGCTTATCTTTGGGAGGGTGGACAAAATTCACACCGGATTCCAAATTCCTGCCCGAGGGGCTAGAAACCGATTGGGGTTGACACTGGGCATATTTAGGACCTCTACTCAGTTGTTTACTAGGTAATTCAACCTCGACATCAACAACTGACTCAGCCTCGCAAGTAGAGCACTTGCTTAAAATTATTTTAGAGGGGAGAATTGCATCGTTCTTGACTTCGACACAAACCCGGGCATAAAGCAGTCGATCCATCTTAGCCATGTAGGCATCAAACTGGATGGGTTTACCCACCGCGCTGCTAATCCAGCTGAGCCCCAGAGGGGTCCAGTAACCGGCAGAAACATTCCATAGTTTAATCCAAATCGGGAGAGAATTGGGTTTCTCTTTAACCAAAGGCATACCCGAACTCTAGCGTTTGAGGAATAAAGGTTTACCTCTAAATGACCATGGGCCTCTTGCCAGGCACACTTCTAATTTTGCATTGGAAGAAAATCAGAAGAGAAATAATACATTTGCACTCTCAGCAATATGTCTGATGCCAAATCGCTGCCAAATTCGACTAGCAATGTGGACAACAGATTGGAAGTGCAGGGCTTTTCCATCAAAAAACCCAAGCAACGTATACTTCCAAACCTCCATTCCTTGTTGGATCACTTCGGAAGGAGGAGATATACAGGCAATATCACCATCCATGCCCTGTGGAGGGAAGAATTTTAGAGTAGGGGGGGGAGACCTTACCTCCATTCTGGACAATAGCGGACCAAGAATAGAGGGACGCGTTCGGCTCATTCTCAGCACCAGTTGCGCTGAGGCTACCTTCAGCTTGCGAGGGAAGCGAATCAATGGGGACTACATCCAGTTGCAGAGCTAAATCGGGCAAAAGAGTTACTACCTGGTCTGGAGGGAGAACGGGTAGAGAGGTTGGAGCGGGATTATGGAGGGGGCCAGGAGGAGCACCTAGAAGGCCGGCCATGGCCGGCATCGGCACCTCCAATGCCAGAAAAGTGGCAAGACGAGTTTTAAAAATGGAACCCTAGAGATAAGAGAGAGATTCTCTCTCTACACCGCAGAAGCGGCAAGCGTTACTACAACAACCTGTATATTTAATAACTTTTATAATACAAATCCATATAAAATAGCCTATCCAAGCACAAAACTAACCAAACATCATAATTCACATCCTACAACACACATTCACAGGATCTCAAACGCCATCCATGGCTTTAGATCAATTATTCTATCTACTACATCAGAACTCGTATGAGAGATACCATCTAGGACTTGTACAGAAATTAAAAAAATATATAGCAGAAGCATCTATAACCTTAACAGAAACCTGTGGAAGCATAAATATGATTTTAACAGTTTACAAAATAAACTACAATTACTTATACATAATTTTCTTTACAAAACTCTATGACATATGCAGAACTATCAGAATCTCCTAAAACATTACTCCAAGGTAACCTTCAAGGCTTTGCCAGGGCTCCAGAACCTTCCTTGCTAAACTCTAGCTACCTGATCATCCAGTATCTTTACTATATCCTTATCTGGAGGGAGGAAAAATAGTAAACAGTGAGATGAAACCCAAAAATGTACTAAAATATGTAGAACATAAAACAGTAAGGCAGTTACAGTTACATACAATGCATGAATGCGATAAGACAGTGATTACGGAAGCATTTTTAGGTCATAAATGCAGGTGGGCAGAAACATGTACGATAATCATGAGGAAAGCCTGATTTCCATATAAACAGGTTTTAGAAACCATAAATCATTCTAGAGTAGAAAACCACTTTAATATCAGGTCAAAAGAACAGAAGCAGTCCATGGAAATAGGAGTAAGGCACGATTCTATTTAAACATGCAACAATTTCATAAAACAGTTCCAAAACCTTCGTGTTTCTTCAGAAATTCTAATTCGATATTCTAGGGACCCAACTAGCGTACCCTACTAGCCAAGAAGGTGAATAATCGGGGATAGATTGTGTTTACTCCACACAATCTAGGGCAAGTATCGGTGCTGTACAGAGACCGATTGTGTTTTACGGCATAAAACTCAAAATTGACGAAGGATTATTATTTCCTCCAGGAACGAAGGATTATCATCCTCCAGGATTAGTATACTGCCCTCATTAATTAACGTCCCGAGGAAGGGTGGATCACGTCTAACTCCATGGATGGAGTTATTCCCGATTACCACCGTAATGTCCTAAGGCATGTCGGAGAACCTTACATGACTGTATATCAGTCCTGTGTCCTAATTAACAGTATTAAAAATCGTTTTATTCTCATTTTCTTAACTGAAAACCTTTTTTCAGTTCAGAAATCAGTTAGAGTTTCACAATAACTCTCCAGTCAGTTTAAGAAAAATAGTAATTGTTTGAAACCCTTCAGATTCGTTTCAAAATATACCATAACAGTTTATAATCCCTTAGTTTAGTTTCAGAATATACAGAAACAGTTTAAAAATCCTTTAGTTTATCTCCAGGAGTTTACAGTAATTTATCCATATTAGTCCCTATAAAACTTTCAGATACAAAATACATCAGGAGCTTTATTTCAGTACAAGTTAACTTTTATATAACAAAAATTACGGGTAAAAATCATTAAAACCCTTAATTTTTGTACCTAGGGTTTTGATAAAACAATCCAGACAATAAACGGATACCAAATCCATGCAGTTTCACGAAATTGATGCCTTATGTTACAGTATATATACGTAAGCACGAAATCTATCCGATTAATTTTTGGAAACAGGCAGTATTTATGTAGAACATGGAGAAATATGGATTTAGAGCATAAATACAATATTTGAGGTATTAAAACTCTGTAAAAACAGTACATAACATCTGAAGTACACTTGTCAGAGCATGATCTACCATTATTTTTACCCGGATTGGAGCAGAACAATCGGATTCCTCTTCTCCTCTTTCCCTTTCCCTCTTTTCTCCCTCTGCTCCTCGCTCAATCGGCTGAAATGCCGAGGAAAAAATTCGCACGTGTATATATATCAGTCAGGGTGCTCGAGCGCCAACTAGGCGCTACTCGCGCAATTTCACACTCGAGGCACTTGAGCGATGCTCGAACACCCTCGTCGTAGGCGGCTCGCTCCCGCCTTGTCTCAGGCATGCCTCTCGGGCGCTCGAGCGCATGTCAGGGGCACATCAAGCACGCATCGAGCCTGTAGCACCGAAACGTTGCGCTTTCGCCATCTGGGACCCGTTTCGACCCTTCTAACACAATTTCTCATATTCTTAGACCCTAATTTTGATATTATGACATTAAGAAATCACGGTTATCATAATTTAAAGTTCGAAATCTTATTTACAAATTAACGTTTCTCAGTTTATAACTTCAATTCCCGATTTACCAATTTCGGATCTTTGGGCTTTTTGATCCGATTCCTCCTATACTTTTTGACCACAATTCACTTATTTTCAACTTAATTACCTCCCAATTACTATATTTTGGGATTCTGAAACCTCATCACCCAAATTAACCATACCTTGGAAATCGATACCTTACAAGGCTGAGCTTCCTCTTTCTACTTCCGAACTCAATTTTCCACATTTTAAACCTAATCCTTGGTAATGACTAATTCAGTTTCATCCTAACTATCATATTTTAAAACTCGGGTCATCACAGTTGTGGTGGCTGTGATAAACATTGTGGATTATTGTACAGGGTTACACAGGCGTTTGTATTTTGGCAAACATCTAATTTATAACGGAACTCTACCGAATTTTCTACAGATATTTATATTATTAATTATCGGCATGAGTTTGATATGATTATTAACAATGGTTATTAAAGAAAAATAACCCGGTCCGTCACAGTTGGTATCAGAGAAAGGGATGCCATAGGAATTATTTGAATTTTATGCAGAAGCCTAGGTTAGAGTAAGATATATTGAATAAAGTAGTCAAAGGTATAGGGTGACCAAGATAAGTCGAATAGTTCTAGTTGCCCTAGTTTATATGACTTAGGCTAAGATTTAGTCAGAATTAGTAAATGGAGTGGTTGCTAGGCTGTGGTACCCTAAGTTAATGCTTTAGCCGAGATAAATTGATTATCTTAGACTAGAACTAAGTTAAAAGTTACTGGATAAGTGGGGATGTATAGTTTTCAATGTCTTAGTTTGTATCTAAGTGGTGAGCTAATTTGTGTTGTCTTGTCTCGGAAAGGATATCTGTGGCCGATTGTGCCACTTAGACTAAGGTTAAGGCATGGAAGTGGTCAACCACATGATGGTTGGGGCCGGGCATCTAAATTTGTTGAATGATTTAGTGGGACTCAAAGATTTTAGAAGGTCTCATTCAGACGAGAACCGAAAGACGGAATGTTGAAGGAGAATACCTTAAGGATTGATTTGGATTGAATTTAGTCCGAGGATTAGGATTAGGAATGCTTCGATAGCATGGTAAGTGAAATGGATAAGGTGAAACTGTGAGCTTGAGGTCCGGATGACTCAAACTCGATTCTGGTGTTTGTAAATCCGAGAATGGTAAATTGTGACCGGTATAATAACAATCAAGTGTTAGAATTCTAAGTGACTTGAATTCTGTGGAAGTTGAGACATGGATCATAAGTATTAAAATGGTGTTTGTTGTAGCCTAGTGCTCGGGAAGATAAGAGGTATTGTAGGACATCTGCGTTGGTATTCTTTAATCAATAGATATTCTTCCCAACAAGTCAAGAAGCATGATTCTAATTGTAGTCATTTCGATCGCAAGATTGAGGAATGTCCTTATCCATGGTCGGATGGTGAAAAGGTCTAGTGTTTTGAATCGAGATTCTAAGATATTAACACAAGGTGTTAAGTGTTGCCTATCGTAATAAAAGGTAAGGCTCTTGGATTTGATATTGTAGCCTAGTATCGTTTTGGGGATTCCGAGACTATATTTTCATTGTGTTTTCAAGTTATGTGTAATTGGAGGGTCTAGGCTTTGCAATAGCAGCATATGGATCTATGATATTTTGGATCTATAGATATGATTGGTTGGGTTAATCTGAACCATTTTATGGTGCCAATCTTGATGTGACATTAAGGACGATTTGGTCAGTAAGTCGTCAAGTTGATATAATTGGGTTGATAAGTATATTATGTCTTACAATCGAGTTGTGCAATTTTGGGTATGAACCTGAGTTAGTTAAGGTATCAACAAATTATTATCGTTTTATTTATAGGTCGTGTTTCGAGGGATCTATGCTAGGTTTGTCTAATAATGAGGTCACACATAGAAGTCATCTCGTGGTCACTAAGAGGCTTTCGTTGCTTAAATATTTGAGAATATTTCTTAAAGGAAAAGATTAGATCGGTTGATCTTCGATCAGTAGGTTAAGACTGTCGATATCCACATTGATCTTTAAGGATCTTGTAGTTGAATCGTTTGATCTTTTATAAGGGCTTGATGATTTCTAAGATCGATTTGTGCCCATGGTGTTGTCGATTGTGAACAATTGAGAACTATTCCTATGGCAGCCATCGAGATAAGATGGGTCGTTGCAAGTTTTGATGATATTGTTTTGGTTTGTAGATTCATTGGCATGCTTAGGAATTGTATGGGCTAGATCTTTTGGCCATAATTTGGTCAGTATTGTGATAGCCTCATTGATGAGCTCAAGGAATCATAGGGAGTGTGATCCTTAGTTGTGAGCTGTGTCATGAAATAAGAAAGTTGCTAGTCGCGTGTTTGGTTGAGGTCAAAGTGTGGGTTTTGGTAAGAGAAGATGTCATATCGGGTATGCGGTTTCTTTGGTAGCACGAATGTGGTCTTGTAGGGATTTAAACGATAGTTAACCTAAGGAAGTCGGAGTAATGTCACATGGGTGCACAGTTTTCGTGGGCTTAGTCCTGTTAGATAAGATATTCATTAGGAGTCCTTCAAGGTTCTGTAATGTCCACGGAGCCTAGACTTAGAAACGATCGGTATCTATCAGAAGTAAGGTATGTGGGAATAACCTTTTAGGTTTGAATGATAATTATTAACTGTGTCATTTGGGATGATCCCCGATGTACCAAGGGTATTGTAGTAACCCGTGTTACCTTTCCTGCATTATTTTTGGGCGGTTACCCTCTTAATAAGTGAAGGAGAAACCCATGATCGGGATTACTCTAACCATGCTTTGAAGATAGTAATTGGGGACTATTGCTTCGAGGGTCTATGTGAGGTTCCAAATTTAAAATATAATTATATGAGACAATCATCATAACAATAAATAATACTGGACTTATTGGATGCCTAAATAAGAGCATTGGAGGAAACTTGGTGAACATCTTTGGAATTGTGATTGAAGTGCCGCCGGCTGGCTACACGCTCGAGCCCCCGCTCGAGCCGAAAAACTAGTAGCCTCACCGCCTGCTGCACGCTCGAGCCCCGCTCGAGCAGAAAAACCAGTAGCCTCCCCGCCTGCTAAACGCTCGAGCCCCGCTCGAGTGCATGTTCCAGAATCTTCCAGAACCTTTCGGAAAGCTCCCGCGCTCGCTAGCCGCCTGAGCTAATTTTTCAGAACCTTCCAGAAAGCTCCCACACTCGCTGACCAGGACCTGCCGCTCGCTGTTCGCTCGCCGGACGCTCGAGCGGCCCGACTAGTATAAATATGCGGCCAGCTTCACAAATCTTCGTTTTTCCCACTTTTTTCCCCACTTTTTCCAGAGCCTTCTGGCGAGAGAGAGAGAGAGAGCGCCAAGCCTAGTGAGAGAAAGGAGGAAATCGAGGCATAGAGTCCGAATCCGACCAAAAGCCAGTTATCAAAGTGATAGCAGGCATCGAGGCAAGTGTTCTCATACTCACTATTTGCTCTCTTTTAATTTTTATTCGATCTCCGTCAGGTATTATTGTACCGATACCCACCCAAAATATGGAGAACGTATAACCCATGAATTATACTCCATAAATGTGAGAATATTTATTCATTGCGTTGGTTGAATCATTCGATTCGTTATCGCGAAACCCTAACCCTCACCCAAATTCAGGATTCACTGTTTTTCCCTTCAAATTATGATAATCTGACCTCAAATTATGAATCACCACGTCCCGAATAAGTATACATACCGACCGGGCATCCGATTTCACAAGAAATGACCCGTTCACGGCGTCCGAACGCTCTAAAATGCTATTGTCACTGTTCATTCGAGGAACAATGGAATTTTACATGTTCTTACCCAATATCTAACTGACCATATGTGAATGCAAGCTTGAAATTATGAAAATAAGCATCGATTGACATGATACGGGCTCCGGAGGACCCCGAGGTGAAATTGGCTCATGAACGGTAAGAGATTCCAATCTTTCCTAATTTTGGTAATCATCAATGCTTAAATGAAAATCGATGAGTAACGGAGGGAAGTCCAAAATGTGATATGGATGATGGAACCTCCCAAATGGAGGGAGATATGATACATGAGATACGGTGGACTTTCCCTCAAATGAATATGGAAATAGAATCATAAAACCAGGACCATGGACTTTTAGATGGGTAGTATTCTTTGGCTTGACACGTCCATCACAGTAGAAACCCGAAGAATACTTGGGCCACGTATTCTGGTCGCTTGTGTGTAAGCGGGTGGTGTCCGTGTCACGCCTTAGGATACTATTGTGGAAGAACGAGGACTGCCCTGATACCCCGGGGGAATGGGGCGATTTACGGCACGATGTGCACGACCCCCTGGATGGGTCGTAAAAGATAATCCCTCACGGCCTTAGATCATGTGGAGTATCATGATCCTTTTCTCATTCTCTCGCATCATTTGCTAGTATGACCTACTGGTCCTGGTCCGCAAAGATTAAAGTAAATTGAGAAAGTATATTCAAATGGTAATTAAAGATGCCAAAACATGACAAATGACAAATTGATCCTTCTAAGTATTTCCTTCCTTTCACGCTTTTATATGGTTTCCCCTATCCCACTATCGTTTCTATCATGTAGCTGTCTTCCGATAGTGATGTGTGTTTACACTTGTTGGGCAATAAGCTCACCCTTGCACTCTCTCTTTTCAGATAAAAATGCCCTGATGCCCGACGAGACTGAGTAGGACAAAAAAGTAAGATAGGCAACGTGGATTTTGAAAAGTCTCAAGGATCTAGCTTGATTATGTATGACATGAAAATTTTGTGGATGAATAGTTTTGATTATTGTATATTATGGTTGTCACGCTTCCGCAGTTTGTACTTGTGGTTATGCTTGGGTTCTTATAGTTGGCATATTTACCTGAGCCGACGTCATACCTAAGTTATGACGCCGGTGCCACTACAGGGGTTTAGTGGATCTGAGATCTTGTGTATGATGTTGAATGTATTTGTGAATATTGTGCAAAGTTTCATACAGGTATTTGTATTTTGGTAAATGTTCAAGTTACAAACGGAACTCTGCCCAATTTTCTACAAGAATTTATAATATTGAAATACTAATGATTTATTGATGGAAGGGTTAATTAAAAAAAAATAACCCGGTCCGTCACAGTCTATAGGTTTGCTTATGGATATAGTTACCATTTAGTTAATTTTAGAGGTCTGAATAGTCATGTCATGCGGAGGATGTAATATTGAACTATTGTAAATGGGTAATTTGTTTAAAAGATGATAAGTTCTTGTGATACTGTTTTGGGATTATTTGAATGGTAAGGATTTTGAGGATCGGAATGATTGTGCATGAGCTACCGAGGACTTTTCATTTATCTCAAAATTGGGTAGTGCATGCGGGTCAGATATGTTGACTCGTTGGTATGCTCACGAGATAATAAGTTTATTGTGTAGTTAGGTTCCAATAACCTAGGTGGTGATTTGAGGTTGTGCCGAATTTCGGCTAATTATTACAATTATAGTATCTAATTTAGCTATAATTAGAGAATGGTGGGATTTGTTTTTATGGTGTAGATATTTTGAAATTCGTTCTAATTATGGCTGCTGTGTAATATAAGTGTTTTGTATGGATTGAATATTTTAGAAAAATGTTGATTTGATGACATGCCAATGAAATAATGATAATATGAAGTATTTCAACTTTGAGGTTTGATTACAGTTTGAGGTTTATAACGAAATCTTAGCCAAGTTGGACCAAGAAATATGGGCACCAAGTTAAATTAGATGTGCTAAGGAATTACAATTGGAGCGCAGCGGAAATAAGGTGAACTCATATAAGATAAGGTTCAATCTGGGATTGAGAAGGAATAGTTCCCTTCGAGGCTTAGGGTAGGTTAAAACAAGAATTTACAACTGTTGAAGTTTTTGAGCTAAGTCGAAGCAGAATTAATATATTTGGGCTACCCTCAAATTGGGTAGTTTAGCATGAGATCTCCCAAGTATCATTAAGTGTGGAAGTGTATATTTGATCATATTGGGTTGTAGTCGGGAGATTAGGACTTTAACTCCTAATGAGATTTCAATTTAGGTTTTGATAGAACGAATCAAGTAATAAGGACCAGAATAATTCAAATGTTTGAGATTTTCAAGAATAATCGTTTAACTGAGGAGATGATTTGGGAATACTAGGAAGATTACCTATGATTATGAAAATTCGAAATTCGTTAAATTTTGAGGACGAAATTTTTATAAGTGGGGGAGAATATAATATTCTGAATATTTTAATCCGATTAAATTGAAATTATTTATTATTTTCGGTAATTTTGGATAATTCGGGCGTGAAAAAAATTAATTAAATATTA
>JAODPA010099461.1:0-21585 GCA_025585075.1 Nepenthes mirabilis
GGGAGGTGTAAAGAGGGGGGGGGGGCGCGGAAGAGCTGGTCTCAAATATAGTTCATCCTGTAAACGATTCAAGAACGCATTTGATATGATGTTGTACCCATTATAATTCCTAAACTTACTATTATTTTAATTATTTTAGATAATGTTGTTTTTTTCAATTGGTTTTATAGCAAATCCATACAGGAACTGGACCTTTCTAATTTTAATTTTTATTATACATGAGAAATCGTTGCTGTCCCTCCGGACAGGTTTTATTTGCTCAAATTTAATTATTTTCGTCTACGAATTGACCAGAAAATGTTGGGGCTTCTTTTATGCCATAAATATTGTTTTCATTAATATAATTTGCATTAATGTGACAGATTTCATTAAAACCTGTGTATTATTGTTGGATTTATTGGGGGCGTGTAAATGAGTAATTTTGTGATTGAAAATTAACATGGAAATTCTAATTCAGATAATCGTGTTTTTTTTAACCATTTTTTTTATATATTATACATATTTTAACTTGGTTAAATTTTGCTTTTATAAGTCAAATCAATGATTTTGAATCAAATCTAAATTTGGATGTTGTTTTTCGATGATTACACGAGTGCGAAATTGTCGATTAAGGCCTCTAACATAAAGGAAACATAATTTCAGGGAAAAAAAAAAACATTAAAGAAATTTGAGACTCATGCCATGAAAAATAATGGAAATTATTAAAGCTTGATATCACGTCAGACTGGTACCGTTCGTGACCCCGGTGGAGGAAGAAGATGACTTCCTCCGGCCGAAGCCCTTCCCCACGGCAATGAAGGTGCGTGCGAAACGTGGCAAATCGGCTTTTTTTTTTTTAACAAAAAAAAAAAAAGGATGAAAAGTTTTATAAATCAATGTTTTATAGATTTTTTTTTATGTTTACTTTATGTGAATATATTGAATGAGTATATTTTTATGATAATTGTATGTTCGAATTGTTATTTGGATCACAAGTGGGATTTTATTTTCTTTGCATGAAATTATTATTTTTGGCTATTAAAATAATTTATGAACATTTTGAAAACTACCATTTTTCACATTTGGAGAAAATATTTTTTCTTGTTTTAAATGAAATGGGTGGTAGCCCTCCAAGTAGGATATTTTGATCAAAAAGGGTAACTGTGCATCTTTACTAATTATAGGGCTACAATTATTTATCTAAATAGGGTTATTGTATATAGCCATTTTAAAATTTTAGCATATTGTGAATAAGTTTGGAAAGTTTACTCTACCTAAAGGTGAGGGATTTTTGAAAGCATGTGCGTATCCGTCAGTTAGTTTTATGATGCTGATTTTTAAAATACCTTACAGCATGATATAATCTTTTTAAAGAAGCTTATATGACGCATCAAGACTCCCACCATAAAAATATATTTAAAAATAGTCTAATTGTCCATGTTAATTAAAAAATATTATATAAATTTATCTATTATTCGTATTTTATTTTGGATGGTTTAATCGTTATACTTATATTTATTTCTAAAACTTTGAATGCTTATATATTTTTCAACCAAATATCAACTGTTGAAACTCTAACTTAGAATTTTTTTTTCTTTTTTTTGAGATGGAATGGTGAAAAAATCAATCTTCATTTACCGAGATTGGATATAACCTTCGACAACCCATCTTTCACAACCACTGCTACAAGCAGCGCACAAGAAAATTTCGTTTTTGAGACTTAAATTTAAAAAAAAGGCTAATAATTTAAGTTTAATAATTGTTAAGCAATTTATATCTGAACACATTTTCTAGGCCATACTCATGATATTACTAAGAAATTCTTTGGGACAATTGGATTTTGATGAAGTTAATATTAAGAACTTAATAGACAACCTCTTGAATAAGAAGTATGATAATTAATGTAGGAATAGAGAATAAATATTGTGAATGATAATTATTGTGTGTAAGTTTTATATTCATGAGGTGCCTATTGTGGCGCTTTTTTGATTTATTATCTACTCAATGTCCTTATTATTCAATTTTGACAACTTAATGTAGCCTATAACGTAAAACGTGACAAATGAAATTTAAATGAGCTTATTATATTTGTGCTCAAGGAGCAAATATATTTCATTGTGAGCCCGTTAAGACTATAAATTCAACCTTCTGGCAAAACCCTAAAAAGGGATCTTTTTCTAACTAATTCTTAGCCCAAATCCCACAAGCATTATAAGAAAAATTTCAGTAGGAACATTCAACGCCCTAAAATAACCTCAAAAAATAATGATAAATGTAGAAGGGATCCCCAAAAAAGCTTTGTTTTAAGTTTAAGGTTTGATTAGAAAAAAATAATTTTGTAGGTATCGATTTGACCTTTGTTTATTTTGAGTCTAATTTGATGAATATTTTCACATATTTATAGCAGTTAGATTTTGATATAAATACCCATACATTGAGAGTGCAATTCAAATTAAAGTTAAATTCTTTTATTTTGAACAAAAGTTATTACTCATCGAAAACTAGTTTTTCTCTTGTTTTAGATAATACTTATACAGGCAATGAGATGAAATATGATTTTCAATTTTATAGCATTATAAGTTTGGATGTCGTTTAGATTTTAACAATAGAATGATTGAATTTTCTCATGATTCTCATTTGGTTGAAATTGTTACAAAGTGCAACCAATTTATATAAAGGATGGTCAACTGAATTCTGTTATGGAGTTAATGCGTGACTAAATTGTTAGGAGTCTATTTGTTAACTATATTCATTTTCTGTTGTTGAACATATAGAAGGTGAGGGTTGTCCTGCGTATGTAACAGAACTTAGTTTCAATACAGAAGAATAGCAAATTCTTCCATTTTACGTTCTTCTTCTGTTTCCATCTCCTCCTGTTTTAATCAGTCCAGTTTGATTTACAGTTTAAAATGGTATCACAGAATTGATTCATGGCTTCCGAGAAAGTGTGCAGTATAGAGTCATCATACATATCTCTTCATCCTATTGAACATCCAACTTCTTTCCTTTTTCTTCAACATAGCGATGATACTGGATTGCAATTGATTTCTATTACTGAAAACGAAGAGAACTACTCAAAATTGAGTCAAGCAGTGGTCATGGCTCTCAGTGTCAAGAACAAGGAAGTATTTATTGATAGATCTATCATCAAACCTTTGTATTCAGATTTAATTTTTGATGCTTGTAGATGATGCACCGATATTGTCTCTGCTTGGATTCTGAATTCTCTTTCAAAAGAAATCGCCTCTAGCATGATTGACATGACAACAACAAGATAGATCTAGAGAGTGATGGACCCCGAGTATGTCAGCTATAGAAAATGATATCTACCATCACAATAGATTACAGTACTATTACCAGCTATTTTTACAGACTAAAGGAAATTTGAGAGGAATTATCCAAATATCAACCTAAATACCAAGTTTAGTACCAGTTTGATAAACAAATCATGCAGTATCTAATGGGAACGTATGATGTATACTCAAAGTGTCAGAGGACTGGATTTTGTTTATGGATTCCTTGCCACTAGTCAATAGGGTGCTTGCTATTATTATTTAGGGACAAAGGCAATGAAAGGTAATATCCTCTATGAACTTTAAAAATCTTGATGTTGCTGCCTTTGCCAACAAATCCACATCAACATTTTCAAGTGAAACTCCCAAATTTGACGGCAGCAACTTCTCTAGCAAAAATCCTAGAAAAGATCGGCCTATATGCATCTACTGAGGTAATATAGGGCATGCTTGAGATAGGAGCTACAAACTCCACGGTTTTTGCTGGTTCTAAGTCCAATAGTTTATCTTACCATCACACCAGAACAATGTTAAAAGATTCTGAATTTTTGAAGCCACAACTGCAACCTTATTTGCCATCTTCTGAACAAACTCTGCCTAGTAAATTCTGTGTTTGAGCACTTTGAATCAACCAAGCTGTACGCATGGAACTCATACCTACGTTTGAGCACTTTGAATCACACAGTTACAACTTTTTCAGGTAAACATAATTGCCTAGTAAATTCTGTGTTTTCAACTCCTTGGATTATAGACATAGGAGTCATCAATCACAAGGTATGTTTTATTTCACTTGACCACTATTACCTTTACTGTCAATACGATTGTGAGACTTCTAAATGGAACTTTAGCTCCAGTTACACATCATTTCTGTCTGGATCACACAAAAACTGATTCTAATAGATATGTTGTTTTTATCACATCTTTCATATTCGCATCTTAGAGTCTTTGGATGCTTATGTTATGCATCCACTTTAAAGAGAAATCGTTCAAAATTTAATCCTCGTGCTAGACAATATATTTTTCAATGATTATCCTAATGATATGAAAGCATATACAACTAATGACTTACATATCACCAAATATGTCATCATCTCTAGAGATGTTATCTTTCATAAAAACATATTTTATTTTTAAGATATAATCATCGTTGCTATACCCAATGACAATTCATTCCCACTCTTCCTCTGTCAGATCTGATAGCTCAGACAAATCTCCTTTTCCCGTAACCGATTCAAATTCTGATAGTTCATTTATCCTCAAGAACTTCATACCTGATTAATCCGGTCCTACTAATACTCCTGTACCTCCAAACTCTTCAAAATATATTCCTGGCTTGCATCAGAACAGTTCTCCTCCTATGCAGCCACTTCGGAGATCTTCCATAGTCAAGGTCCCCCCATCTTACCTACAGCAGCGTCATTCCTATTTGACTTAAATCAATGATCCTACTCTCAAGCTATCATCAGCAAGACAAGATCCTCCACTGAAGCAGACAATCTCCATGGCCTTTCAAACTTCCTGAGTTACCACAACTTGTCATCATCCCATAAAACATACCTTTTATCCATATCTTCTGAGACTAAACCAAGAGCTTTCAAAGAGAATTTGAAATCACCTGAATGGACTAATGCTAGGGCTATAGAAAATAAGGCTCTTATTGATGACAAAACGTGGACTGTCACTGCTCTTCCTATTGGTAAGAAATCTATTGAATTGTAAATGGGTATACAAAATCAAATATAAAGCTGACGGCACTGGAGAGAGAAAGAATGCAAGATTTATTACGAACTAGCAACTTGTGGCCAAATTAGTGAAGTAAAGACCTTCTTAGCAGTTGCAACCATTCAATATCAGTATATTTATCAATTAGGTGTCAATAATGATTTTCACATGGATTTGTACAAGTTACGATAGACTACTCCTTATTCACTAAAAAAATTGGCTCCTCATACACTGCACTTGTCGGATATGAAGATGATATCATGATTGTAAGAAATGATATATCATATATAGAAGAGTTTAAGCAAACCCTCAACAAACAGTTCAAACTCAAAGATTTGGGAGCGTTGAAATACTTGGTCTTGAAATAGCGATAACCTCGAAGGGAAAATCAATTTCATAGATTAAATATGCTTTAGATGCGCTGAAAGATGCTGGATATACTAATGCCGGACCAGTAGCATACCCAATGATGGCGAGTTGGCAGTTAAGCAAATATAATGGTGATCTAATTATTGATCCTCAAGTCTATAGTGTTGGGGTAGGTCACTCCCTTGTGGGTGACTCAACAAACGGAATCGTCATCAGGCAACTAAATCCGATCAATAGGAGGTTGACCGTCTGAGTGAAGAAATCGGTCAACGGGCAACAGAAGATGGTCAACGGAAAGTTGACTGGATGGTAGCAGAATCCGGTCAACAGAAGGTTGACCGGTTGGAGAGGAAATCCGGAAAAGATTTCCAAAGAGCATTTTCAAAATGGAAAATGTTGGAGCGCTTTTCTGGAGAGCTTGCCGGTCAACAGGTTGACCGAAAAAATTTACCGGTTGGTATTACTGGTACGGAATCGTTCGCAAACATGACTGAGCGCACAGTAGCATCCGGAGACATGAGCTGTGCACAGTGAGAACCGAGGATATAAGATATCCGAGGTCGTTGTCATTGCCTAGAAACCAAGAAACGCCGAAAGACTCTACAAGGGCCAATGACACAGATGGTCTGGGGACTTGAGTGCAGCAGCAGTGACCAAGGACGTTGTGGAAAGCTGGCAGCACATTGCGGACAGCTAACTTTGTAGAGTAGGTAGCAGACCTGTCAGTGCATGCGCCGTCTGTGTAGCTGGCAGGTTGCAGAATTGGTTGGCAAAGTTGTTGGCAGGTTGCAGAATTGGTAGCAAGCGTTTGACCACACGCAACTTACCTATTGGTTGAAGGTCTCCAAGCAGATCAATATATATATGCATGCTAGACATGCTGTGCAGGTGTGTGGAAAACCACTAAGTGTGTGAGAAAACACCAAGGGTGTGTGAGAAATCACCAAGTGTTGGTGGGTGTGTCACTAGGGGCGCTGTTCGCCGGCCGTATGTGTGCGGGGGTGAAATAACTGTTGCCGTTCCACCACACACTTTATAAAATGTCAGTGAGTAGAGAGCACCATTGTAAGAGGAAGAAGAGAAGAAAAATAGTGAGATAAGAGGGAATGAGAGTTTCCATATTCTTAAAAGGTTTTTCTTATTCTCAGTTCTCAGGGGGGCCTGTGTAGTCAGGGTGGATTGCTTGTACTCTATCTCGGGGTTTTTGTAACCACATTTTATATAGTGGATTATTTTTCAGAATTTGTCCCGTAATTTTTCCTCTTATTTGAGAAGGAGTTTCCACGTAAAAAATATTGTGCATCTTTTATATTCCTTATTCCTACTAAATAGTGGCTGACGATGATACGGATTCGAGTTTTACGCTGCTACCAGATTAGATCGATTCGGGTGTCGAACCCCTACAAGTGGTATTAGAGCGGGTGCTGATACCAACATATAGAAGATTAATGTGAAGACTATTGTATCTTACAATAATACGGATAAATTTGTCATATGCTGCACAAGTTCTTAGTCAATTTCTTAATTCCCTAAAATGACCTCACCTTGATGCAGTATGTCAATAGTTTCAAGGTCTTCTGCAAAAGATGAGTGTTGGTCAATGGCTTCCATAGACGGCGAGTTAACTTGGTTGAGATACATTCTCAATGATTTAAATGACGAGTATAAGAAGCCCTGCATTGTTGTTCTGTGATAATCAACTAGCACTTCACATTATATCTAACCTAGTATTTTATAAATGGACCAAGCAAATTAAAATTAATTTGTGAGATAAAATTCAATCCGAAATGATGAGGACTCTACATTTTTTCATCGGGTAAACAACTTGCAAACCTGTTTTCAAAGTCACTCAGAACGGCTAGGTTTATTGGTTTGTTATGTAAGGCAGGTGTTCAAAATATCCATAGGCCATCTTTAGGGGAGTGTTACAAAGTGAAACCTATGTATATCAAAGTAAAGTCAACCGATTCTGTTATCGAGCCGATGTGTTACTGAATTGTAGGGATTTGTATGTCCATGTATATATATATAGAAGGTGAGGATTGCTGTGTGTATGTAACAGAATTTAGTTTCATTTTTCCCAATAGAGAAGAATAGCAGATTCTTCCATTCTGCTCTCCGCTTCTGGCTCCTTCTCCTCCTCTTGTTTTGGTACTTGTAGTTTGATTTACAATTTAACAGAAGATGCTTATTTTATCTGTTGGAAATAGTTATTAATTATAAATGTCGAATCTATCTTCTAGCGAAGAAAAATTCTTAACCCTCACTTCCCGCTACTGTCTTCCACAAATCATGCGAAGTTGAGGCAGACGCCTCCCTTCGTGTTGTAGTATTCTAAACTACGCCTTCTCCGTTCAGCCTCTGACCTTTTTTTTATCTACAAGTTGTCAGAAGATTGCCCAGGCCAACAATCGTTGGCTTATCACAATCTGGTTAGGCCTGAGATTCATGTCGATTAATGGAAGGGAGACAGAAAAGGTAGCAGCTTAGCGTAGAAAGATCAACAAGGTCAGGCTGTTTTGAAGGTACAGGTATGCGCTTCTGTCAGCCTGCCGCACCATTTATTTTCATTGTTTGCAGTTTGGATATTTTCCAGGCCACGTTACGTTGAAAGGTGGTCTTCGAATTGCACCGCAAGTTGCAATATGTGTGCTTTAGTTAGATGATTTGGAAATTTCTGACATTTTTCCAATTGAATTTCAAAAGTACTGAGAGCATTTTCATCCTATAAGAATCGTTCAAAGTCTATTTAATTACACAAAATAATCACAAAGTCTCTGCCCCAGTATTCATGCTTGACCGAGGGCACACATGACACCACAAAAGATACGACACATTATCACAAAATTTGCAACATTTAAAACTGAACTAACAAATCCTGTGTGTGTGTGTTAGAACAAGTAGTATAGTATTACTAAATAGAATTTACTATACACACTTTTATATAAAATAGTCATAAAAACTTGTACTCTGTATGCGGTATTTTATTTTACTAAACCATTTTTAAAAAGTAAAATGTTATTTATCCTATCCCTTATCAATCCATTTATGACTCTTCTCCTTGTATGTAAGGCTTATTGAGATTAAAAAATAAAAAAAAATGAATAAAATAAACTTCATATAGAAATATACGGCGTGTAACAATGTTCTTTTAAAACTATATACAGCGAACAAAAGAAAGCCAACATGATTGAAGCTTGGAATACCCAGAAACACAAGAGACCCCCTGTAATACTTTACATTGCAAGACTGAGCCACAAAAATATAGAATCCTTGTTGAATTTGAAAAGGACTATATGTTCTAAAGTATAAATAGTTTTGACCCCTTAATAATTTGCGGAATAAGTAAATACATAAATATATAATACACATAAAGTATATTCAAATTTAGATAATATAACTAATCAAAAGCAAATAATATAAAGTAATAAGTAATAACAAATAAAAGAAAGGCACAATTTTTCGGTGGCAAAGAGAAATCTTAATAACCGCGCTATCGAGTAAAACCCTCCAGGTTTTAACGGCTAAAAAATATATGTATTGAGAAGGTCAACTTACAGATTGGATAGTACAAACACGTTACCCTACTCGATTTATTCTCGTCATATAACCCCCACTAAGGAACTCCTTGGATTTGCTTGCTGTAACGGAACTGAAATTCTTCCAGTCTTCTTGTCAATCTTCCTTCACAAACCGTCAAATCGCCACACAACACCGGAACCCAATTTTCCCGCCATCCATGTCTCCTGCAGGGGTTAACAGGCGAAAAAAAGTATGATCAGACAAAGGATGAAGATGAGAAAACTCTGGAATTACAACGCAAGAATTGAAGGAGTGTTTTCTCTATCGAGCACAAATTAGAAGCTTAAAAGGTGATGTTATGCTCAGTGCAACCGTGGAAATTAGGTTAGAAAATCATGCTCGAGAAGGAGGAGGGCAACAAATATATAAAGAGATCCAAAACCAACGTTTAAAAATATAACTGTTGGATACATGCGCACATCAACGCTTGAGTGCAGATTGAGCGCTCGGTGGGGGCGCCTAGGGTTTGATTGTGAATGCACCTGAGAGCTCGAGCGCACGGCAGGCACTCATCGAGCGCTCACATTTTGAAAAAAGTGCCTCGGTCTCGCCTCGGGCGTGCATCGAGTAGGGACTTTCTGGAAATCACGCCTCGGACACACCTCTGGTGTTCATCGAGTAGGACTTTCTGGAAATTGCGTATCGGACATTCATCGGGCACCCACAGATTGAAAGTCGCGCCTTGGGCGTAGAACGGGCATAAGATAGGCGTAGATATTATAAGAGTTTTTCAACTACCATTGGACGTGTAACAAATGTAGATCTTTCAAGCAATACAAAATCTTTGTCAACAAACGACCCGATACAGTCATAAAATATGCCAATAAAAAATACGCCTAATAAAATTGGTGCTGCATAAAATTCAGCCACGAACAAGGTGGTGTTATCTATATTTCATCTCAAAAGGTTACATTTTCTGGTAGGGAAAGGGAAATTTTGTTAAGAATTAATAATCCAATTCCATTCGTCTTCTATGAGCACTACTGCCAAATATAATTCTCCTGTGCATGTCTGGTGTCACGTATTGTGATATGACCATTGCCAAATCTGAAATAAAACAAGGTGAGGTGGTGAGCACAGTTGCAATAATTTGCTGCCCATGTCTTTCAAAGAAAGCATAACAAACACAGGATATGCTTTAGTTGATCACATTTTTGAATTAGGAATTGCAAAGCATAGTTTTCTCCCTTTTCATTGGCCGAGTGAAAGCAAAGCATAGTAAGATTCTTGGGACAGTTGACTTCTCTCTTGGCAGTTGGCACCCACAACCCCAAAACAGTAACATTCTGATTTTGTCCTTGGGGAAAATCTCCACACTTATCCACCCCTTCCCCGGGGCAGGGATTAAAAAAAAAAAAAGGCGCACCAAATCAGGAATCTTAACCTGTTATATGACGACATTGATTTATTGTTGCAGATTGTCTAAAAGCATTTATCTGCGCCTTGATCACATGGTTGGACGATTCCAATTGGTCGGTATTTAATCGTTAAGCATTTTGTCTTCTTATCCTGCAGAAAATTTCTTGACCAAAAGTTCCTCTTTCTCCTTTTTGCAAGTAGATTCAGCAATAAAAAAACCTTTCTCAGATCAAAATCTTACTCTATCTCAAAAATTCTGCCAGTATTTGTTTGTCAATCTTTTTGAGAGCGGTAAAGCTGACAATCACTGACTGAATGACATGCAGTTTCCGACTCCAGTACATCAAAAGATTCCTTGCTTGCTCATTTTTTAAACCCACAGCTTGTTCGGTTTAATTATTTTCTTTTGAATAACTCAACAAACGAACGAGTTACGAGGAGATCACACAAAATTTTTGTAAAATTTGAAGTGTTCTAAACTGGTTACAACAAATAATCGGAGTGACTATTTGCCGAATCAGGCAAATCTTGGAGTGACCATTTGTCGGAGTGGACAAATCTTGGAGTGACCATTTGCTGGAATAGGCAAATCTCGGAGTGACCATTTGTTGGAGCAGGCGAATTTCAAAGTGAAAAGTTCAAATGCGCGACAAATAATCAAAAGAACAACAAAAATGCTACTCTTGGGTCGACCGGCCGAAAAGCAGAAAATTGATCGGTCGGGCAGCATGAAGGACGGACGGCCGGTAAGAAGCCAGCGAGAAAGAACAGCCGGCTAAGCTAATATGTGGCCGACCGGCCGAGAAACAAGAGGTCAGCCGAACGTACAGCAAGTTATGATAACCAAAGAGACTAATGACAACCGATGACACTAACTGATAGCTAAAGAGACCGGTGACGACTGAGAACACTAGGTGATAGCCAATGACAGCTCACATGGAAAGCTGACAGTTGACTTTACAAAGTAAACTTTTCAGAGTTGGTAGGCTTTGTAGATTAGGTAGCTGACCTGTAGGGCATGCGTCTTCTGTACAGAGCAGGTTGACCTGCAGAGCATGTGCAATCTCAGAAAGCGCGGAAACTGGTGAAAGCGTAGAAAATGACAAAGTTTGTGTGACAAATTATCTGTAAGATTAGGCCAAGTGAACAGATGGGATTTGAAGCCAACATCATTATAAAAGTGTACCAGGCGCCTCAAAAGAATGCGCAGTAAACGGGAGTCGCAGGACAGCGACAGAAGAACAAATAGTGGAACGGAATAAAGTGCGAAAGGGAGCTCTCGCTATTCGCTGTTTACTGCCACACTTACAAAATCAGGGAGTAGAGTGCACCACTAATGAGAGGAAAGGGGAAGAAAAACAGAGAGATAAGAGGGAATGAGAGTTTCCTTACTCTTGAGATTCTTTTTCTTGTTATGTCCCGGATGTGTCGCTGATATTTTATCTTGGGGGTTCTTGCAACTGATTTTACATAGTGATAGCTTTTTTGTAATTTGTCCCGTGATTTTTCCCTTTGTTCAAAATGGTTTTCCACGTTAAAAACATTGTGTATTTTTTATTTCTTATACCTATTAAATTATTGGCTGACAGTCGACAGGGGAGTTTGGGTTTTTTCACTGTGTGCCTATCGCCCGTGTATGTTCGGTTTTTTACCGACTGACTGGCATTCCCTTACCCCATCACTGCTTTGATTCTTATAACAAATTAATTCGTATGCAGACCTGAGAAGCCAAGATATTGCATATGAGGAAGGAAACGCAGAATATTTCAAATTTTTTCTAGAGAACGCCCAAAGGATTGCAAAAGAACAAATCCATGCTTCTTACAGTATAAAATCTTGTTCTTGGGCCCTCTCCCAGAATTTTGAAGCTTTTAGGATGCATTGTTTGCCGTTGCTTTTTCTGATTTGGACATCAAATGATAAAAGATTCTAAACGCCAAGGAGCGGTGCTCTCAAGATTGGATTTAATTTTGGTTAATGCTGGCGGTCCTCTTGCTCTTGGAGTATATTGACCCAAGGATCTAAGAAAGTTGCCAAATGGTACAGCCCTAATTAGAAGGATATTCTCCAGCTGGCCATGGTTAAGATGCTCTGAACATCTGAATCTTTATTGTAGCAGTCAGTCTTTTCCGGTCAGAGAAAGAGAACTCTGTAGGATAGGAAAATTGAATAATTGATGTTCAGTTGTACAACAATCTACTCGATAAGGCACAAGTGAATCATGAGGTTCACTGTTTGAAGTGAATTAATCATAGGATCATGTTTTTGAAGGACCTTCATGTTGAAATTCGTCATAAGCTCAAGCAGTACAAATTAAAGGGATGTCTGAATTTGTAGTGAAGAACTAAACGGAATATAGCTAAAACATCACTGGCCTCAAATAGCTTATCGAGTTCTGAAGTTTGACAGAGGGAATCAGAAATGCTACCATTAGATTCAGCATGCTTCATCCAGTTTGCCTTTGACTAAGACTTGGCATTATGTGGTTACAAGTAAGGTTAAGAACTCTATACAAAAGCTATAGATTTCCATTATGTAGAGTATCTTCTACATACTGGGTTATGGATTACTCTCATGTGGATCTCATACCCATTTGATGTGTTATTCAGTGGCACACACAATGATACACATGCATTAAACTGATCTGGAAAGGTTGCAAAATGGCACATAACAGGTCCCTGTTATACGTATGTATGCCGATTCCAGAATGGGGCCACCTGAGAAACATGCGAGGGTCACACGAGTGGGATTTTTAGATTGCTCAGCACTTGAGAAATGCCCAAGGGGCACTTGTGCGCCAATTATAGTGGGCTCACCTGCGATTGAGCCTAATGGACATTTAAGCGTCGTTCTTGATATAAATGCATCTAACGTGATTTTAAAGTTATCACTTTTGTAATTTCTGAGATTTTGAGCGCCAATACTATGAGAAAAGAAAGAGAAAATGGAGAAGATGAAGGTTTGAGTATCCGATTGAATTCCAAATCGTATTCTATTCTCAAACGACATTGGGCACGTTATTCTTAAAGTTAAGATATTTTACCGGTCTTATTTTTTCTCTTTTGCCTTATATTCATTTTTGCTCGGTTTATTTATTATAAGGTGTTGTGACCTTGTGTTTATTAGAATTTTTGTAACCAAACACATTGTATAATAGATATATTTCGGACGTATAATATCGTGATTTTTTTTCTTTATTTAAAAGAGATTTTCTATGTAAAATCTTATGTACTTTGTCGTTTGTAATTATTATTTGCTTCTTGTATATTGTCTTTATTTTTTTACGGTTTAAACAAACGGTCCAGTTACTAACACTAATATCCAAGTAATCAGCATACAATCTAGGGTTAGGCTACCATAAGTGAATAACACCCCCCCCCCCCCCCCAAAAAAAAAAAAAAAGAACTTCAAGCAAATAACTAGTATGGTGCGTGGACTGGAGAACAGAATGCAAAGTAAATTTACAACTGTTTCTGGATGGATTTGCATGCAGTAAGTAATGTACATGCCAAAACTGTTACAAAATCATCTAGACAGAATAAAGCAATCTTGAGCAATTGCAAATAAAATATGGCGTTCCTAAAGAAGCAGGATTGACCTGTTAGTAGATTCTTAATCAGATAACTGGCATGAAAAGAAAGATTTGACTTTTGATTCTAGCTGCAGCTGCACTTGCTATACTATTATTGCTTCTTCAATGTGTGGCCAAAATTATCAGCTGATGGGTGAATAGAGGAAGGAAAAAATTTCAGCTGAGGTTACTTTTTTCCCTCATTCATTTTCTGAAACACGAGATTTCTCTAGTATTTTTGGCCACACACTATGCTCAATCCTTTGAGAGAAAACATTTGTAGAAAGTGGATAGTTCACCTGTCTATATTAATTTTTCAGTGGCATATTAGCCATCATTTGCTAATGAATTTTAGGTAGTGCAAAATTAGTCTGTTTACCTTGCACATACTAATTTGAATTCGTTGGCATTGTGTATTGAGATACATTAGATCAGCCGATGCATTTTCAATCAACTTATAAAATATACATCAGTGGTAACATTAGGCAACTATAAAATTGGTAAAGTCTCACTCTGTCGTAAGGATAAAGTTCAAGTCTCCATGGCTATTGGAGTGTCCATACCTATAACCGAGAAACAAGAAAATTAGAAGATTGATTGATGTAACTTATAATTAGTCCAATGGCATTGAAAGCGGCTAAGTCGATGGATCTGCTACAATTTGAACCACAAACCCAATAAGAGACTGAGCCACGACAGAAATGACCCTTCTTGCCAACTTCACAGCAACTGTGCAGAGGCCTTTCGGATGTTTATTCAACATATACATCATTTCCTATGTACTAGTCCTCAATGGCAGATGTAGAACAATTAGCTTATGAAGACCGCAAACAAACAGGATACCAGCAGTGCAGAGGTAAATGTAGCAGGAGAGAGAAAAAAACCGGTGCATTTGTTCTGACTGGGACTATGACGATCTGAGCCCGAATCATTAGACCTAATTTAGATCATTCATGTGAAAAACCTCAAAATATAAATCCATTAAATATCCATCATGATTTTTAACAATTTTCAATTATAAAACCATATTCTTATTAATACATTATACAAATATCAAAAAATAAAACTGTTAAGAGTCATGGGTAGTAGCATAAGAGAAAATCACCGAGTTTCCACTATAATTATATCCTATAACTACCATTCTCCAAAATCCTATCTACGTGAAAGTCCTGCTACAAACACAAGATCCCCCGCTAGAGCTATATATTGAACTTGAATCTCAAACCAGTAAAATATAAGTGTGAGTTAAATACCCAATAAGTAATAATAATCAACAGCGCATAATAATTAATAAATATCTCGGATATACAATATTAAAAATATAAAAACTATAACAATAATATAAAATCTAATAATAGACTTGTTGGGTCCAATACGAAGGCCCAAAGATATTCGAAATCCAACCCATTGAGCAACAGCCCAAACAGCGGATTCAGCCCAGCGTTCCAGAGCAGCCTACGTGGCGGCCTTTACCTTCGACCAATGGGCGTCGACTACGGCCCATTAATGTAGCTGTCGGGCGACAATGGTGGTGCAAAGGAGACGAGCCAATAGAGAGAGAGTCAGCGCTGGCAGCTATAACTCACGCCGCTACCCATAGTACTCCGACCAATCCAGGCGCAAAGGGTAAACAAGCGTAGCTTGCGACACCTGGCGACTTACCTGTCACCACAAGGCGACAACCGACACACCGGCGACTGCCGACAACAATCAGCGGCCAATGAATCCCTGCAACGAGGATTCTCGTGCCCAAAGCCCCCAACCAAGAGACCTATAAAATTCCTCCCCTTCTACAGGGGAAAGGGATTGATTGGATCCTGGATAATCGATTTTAAGTCAAGCAAGCTAAATTCAAAAATTATCTTCCAGATCCGACTCTCTTAGCCTTCTCAGGCAACGAGAATTAGCCACCCGCTGTGGTGCATTCCAGGACCTAGGCCTCCCAATACCCGCTCACTAAATCTCCCACACCTACATTCACACACTCCCAATGCATTTGCAGTACATTTACGCGCACCTCTAAGCATGCGCCCCCTTTTCGTTTATTGTGAAAAATTACTAATTTGAGTGTCGGAATGTTTTCAGTGGAGAACTCCCGCCAGACCTCTGACATCTTATTTGTTAGTTGTACTGTACAGGTCTCAAATTAATAGAGATAGAGACCGGACCCGCTCGCAATCATTTACGGACTACGAGAAATCTGAAAACTCCCTAATCTATACAACAACAGGGACCCGAGACGCAACAAGACTCTATTTAAGAATTTACAAATCATCGTAATTACGATTCAAAATTAATGACAAATGCAAGTCCCACCGGATCCTTGTACCATAAGGATAAAAGGATTTTGTAGAATCCAGATCTCATCAATAAAAGGTAAGAATTCCCAACAGTTGAATATCACGAGCAAGATCGTAATTCCTTGAGTCCGAATAGTAGCGTGAATAACATAGATACTGAATAATAATAAGTATTACAAATTCCACAAAGTCTCACAGAATGCAATTCATAAATTCTATTGAATACAACTCATAAATTCTACTGAATTTCGAACTCAAAAAGTATAAACCATAACGAGACATCACAAAGAATTTTCTAGATCTTATCTACCTTTGTGAATCAAAGGCCTTGTATGTCATTTCCCAATAGTTAGATATATACCACAAGATAACCGATACTCACAAGTTTAATATACAATCAAATACTTGATCTACCAAAATTCTATCAAACAAAGTATAAATATCTCATAGATATATATTCCCTTCACCCACAAAGAATAAAAGAATAACCACACCCTCTACTCATAAAATATTGAATCCCCCCAACATGTTAAACCCAATATTCCTCACTATTATATCCTTTGATACTACACAATATAATGACTACATGGATATAAGTACCCCTCCAAACAAAGCAATATATCTCATCACAATCATGATACAAAAATTAGTATCGGATAACTATTGGCCACATTAAAGTTCTACAAGTTCATATTCCTCAAGACTATAAAATTTTCATGTAATATCATTTATCTTAATCGTAAAAAGTCAATAACATACGTACGCAGTCAAGTATAATGCAAAAGAATTTGACAACTAATATAATAGAAGTGTCATTCAATACTGATAAGAATCAGATTCTCACAATTTGAGTTAATATAAAGAAGTTCATCATCAAGAGAAAACAAGAAAGATCATGGACACACTAAGTATCCAACTCCTTATATCCAATGAGCCCACAATGGCCCACTACGCCCCACAACTCATAAAAGAGTGCCACCCAAATGAAAATTCCAATACTAGATTAAAACTAAATTGGTTTCTCAAATATTCATATGTCCACCCACAAATCACCACCAATGTCAACATCTCACGATTCGACATAATATTAGATTTACAGGACTTATCTACACCTGCACAATTTAATTTTCAACTTTTATTAATCTTAGATTGAAAAATCCAATTGAAAATATCAGATATTGTAGGGGCAGTGGGACTTGACAGCCTCAAGTTGCAATGTTGGATTTTGGTCATTCTCTTATAGGTGTCATAACAAATAAAAAGTCATTGGGAAGTTGCGTGAAATCCGTGTGAGGATTACAGGAAGCACATGCGACGAAGGCATAAAGCACGGATTCCAAATTTATGGTGCTTGAGCGACTCTAGATTGATTGCCAAGACACTGCACTCGAGGCTAGCTCGAGTGAAGCTCGAGTGCCAATTCAGAGTCATTCGCACTCGCGGCGTACTTGCCGGGCGCTCGAGCATGGCCTAGGTTATAAAATTATGCAAAAGCGATTTTAGGGTAATTCTCAAATTATTCTCACACAAAGAGCGCCGCATAGAGAGAGATGAGAGAAGAAGAGAGAAGAGGAAGAGGTTCAATATCCGATTGAGATCCGATTTGAGTTTAGTTCTTCACCAAGATCGAATACGTCGTTCTGATGGTAATTTCTAGAAGCGTATTTTTATTTGGTTGCTCTTATTTCTCATTATATTTCTCTTGTGGGTTGTTAGGTGTGTTGAAGGGGGATTGTAGTGAAAGGATTTTAGAATGGATTCTTGTAATCGGTACTTTTATAGTTGATTTATTTAAAATTTATCTCGTAATTTTTTTCTTAGTTAAAAAAGGCTTTTCAAATTAAAAATATATTATTATATTTCTTATACTCACAATTTTGATTGCTGGCGGTCGACAAAGGAGATCGAGTCTTGTTCTACTTCGCCGGGTTGTATGTATCCGAGTCAAACTCTAACACGCAGAACCGCCAAACTTCTAGAAGGGAATGAAAGTTTTAAACAGCTATAGGAGCTCAGGATCCACGAGAAAGAGGGTCAAGATTCCCTTTGATGAGTTCATGCTATTATCCAGAATAAGAACATACTAAATTGAGGTAAATTAAGCCCAGTTGTCACAATAACGAGACCAGAAAATCCTGGCAAAAAAATGGTGATTAGAATATCTAATCTTGTTCATGGTGACATATGAAGGCCGCATCTAATGTTGGTCAGATAAGTTTGGGATCTAATCCACCACCTGGTAAATTATCAAAGAAGTCCACTTGATGTTATATGTTAGTATTTTTAAAGAAAGACGGGGACTAGAATTTTGTAAAAGACCCGTCTTTTCATGCAGATTCTCCTTAGCCCCTCAAGTCCATGGCTAGCTGGCTTCATTTCATGGTCACAAAGAATGAGAATCACATCCAATTATACCCTTTTGGAGAAAAATATTCGCCAACTTGCTCCATCCCTCTAACCCCTCTCCAGCTTATAAGGAGTAAGCATTGCAGTCTATTGCCCATACCACTCCTTTGACTTCAGTCTTCTCTCCTGACTAGAGCAGCCCTGAGTCTCCTTCGTTTAAGTTCCTATTTATTTTTTCTTCAGTCCTCCATTTGGTTGCTAAAATCCATATACTTCATCTTCCACATTGAGGTTCATTTTTCATCATTCACAGTCACGCAACCGTCATAGCATTTTCAATCACCCCATTCAATTCCACTGTAGCAATGGCCTCTGGCTCCCCCACTTATTCACGTAGCTCGAGCGCCTCCTGGACCCCAAAGCAAAACAAGCAATTTGAGAATGCTCTTGCGTTTTACGACAAGGACACACCAGACCGCTGGCAAAATGTCGCCAAGGCGGTGGGAGGAAAATCGCCAGAGGAAGTAAAAAAGCACTACGAGATCCTAGTGAGGGACGTTGAGAAGATAGAATCAGACCTATTTCCTATACCAAATTACAGGACCTTTGTGAGCAATGGAGGAGGATCGCTGATGAACAGAGGTAATGCCCTCTGCGACATCTTAGTTTCTATCCTTTCCCAAAACATGAAATTCATCCATTTTCTATGGTCTCATTCGAACTTGACCAAGTATGAAATTCATTCATTATTTATGGTATCATTCAATCTTGACCAAGTGCTCATGCTATAGTCAATCTCTTAGCCATACGTGGAATTAGACTCGGCTCATCTGAGAACGGGTACACTAGAATTATCTTAGGAAATTCAACCACTTTATGTAGTACACTTTCAGCGAAGGAAAATTGAAGAGAAATAATAGTCCAGCAAGAAACAGCTTGCGTGGGAGTCGACCCGGCTTCTTGGAAAAATCGTGTAGGTGGCATATGCAGCTTACATTGATAACTTGTGTCCAGCAAACAGAGCTCTCCTTGGATTATCAAACTTGTTATCTCTCGTTCATGAAAACACCCACAAATGCCACTTTCTCGTATGTCTTAAAAATGTTATTTTCGATAAGCGTTAATTTTCAGACATCTATAAAAAATTTATGGAGACCGAAAAGAAATATATTTCGATGATAATTGAATTGAAAAACACCCATGAAGGCCACTTTCTCCCATGTTCTAAAACGGCTATTTCCCATAAACGTTAGTTTTTTTGACATCCATAAGAAGTTCATGTAGACAGAAAAGAAATGTATTTCTATGACAATTGAATTGAAAAACAACACAACGCTACTTTTACAGAAGCATGCTCAAAAACATAGTAAAAAATATCAGACATTTGATCTGATCAATTGCTCCGATTTTTCTTGCTATCACTTAAGCAATTAGGTTTCTGTGATTAATTTTAAATATTTTTTTCCCGTTCAGCAATTTTCTAGCGAGGTACTCAACTTTAAGTTAACATCACATGAAATCTGATCCTGCTTTTTTTGGATAAAATATGCACATGGTCCTATGTTTTCTTTTGAAGCTCAGACAAAAACAACAATAATAATAAATTTGCTGGTGCTTCTAGCTTTGATAAGAATCATCACATCAACCGACAGATCTCCTCTGCAGTCCTTTCATGAGCTTGTCCCTCACTCGTTACAGCCCATTGATGGATCTAGTTAACTTTTGGCTGGACTCTCTCACATACGCATGCGTCGGCGCTTTTTTTTTTTTTTTATACATATATACACATATATATAACAACTCAAATCTCCAAAAAAATTTCCTTCGTGGCGACAGGCTTATGAAGAATCTGAGGCTCCGGTGAGAAGAAGTGGGGCTATGCTGAGATCAGTGACTGTAAAAAGACCGATGTAGCAAATGCATCAACGAGTGAAATCACCTATTTGATGCTTCTTCATCGTCCTCAATTTCTAGCTAGTCTATCCGGGGAAGCGAATGTAGAGAATTTTGTGTGTACTATCTCCCTCTAAACTTGCCTCATCCGTTATGTATTATGGCATTTAGGACACTGTGCTTGAATTGTGTAATTGTTTCTGTATCTCTCACTCTCTAGTTCTGAATTTTCAATTAGTTACTAATAGAACTAAGCCTATAGAGATGCTAGAATGTTCAACAAATTAACAGCATAGAACACTGATGCTTTATGTTTGGATCGTCCGAACGATTACCAACTATAAATTAAAAAAAAAAAAGACAAGCACTGCTAGGATCATCTCTAATTTGCAAATCCAGCCAATAAATATCAAAGCAAAACACAATTTAATATGAATTGCACCAATCAAAAACTACTGATGTAGAAGTAAAATAAAAAATAGGTCGAGTAACAATGAGTACAAGATAAAAAATAAAAAATATAATCGATAAAATGTTCTTCACAACTCTAAAAACAGCACATCTAAAGTCAGTAAAAATTAGAATACGATTTGGAACTCAACCAGATACTCAAATTTTTCTATTTTTCATTCTCTCTCTCTTCTTTTTTTCTCAAATACGGTACTATAGGTTTCAAAAAATGCAAGTGGTTTGCTCTAAAACGCGTCAATGCGTTTTTATACCGGCGCTTAAGCACCCATCGATTGCACCTCAAGCACGGGAGCCACTAGGTTCAGTGTTTCGGGTGCCCCTCAAGAACACCTTAAGCGTACCCCTTTTGAAATCGACACTTCAGGTGTTGGTCACATCGAATCAGTTCAATACCCGTATGTCCTCGACTAAACCACTGAACGACATGTCAAATAAATATGAATCCATATAGGAGTGGCTCATAACTCAATACAAATTCGGTTAAAAATTATAATTAATTAGAATCGGTTCTAAACGTTTTATTATTTTTTTTTTTAACGATTATTTTATATTGTAACGTTGGTAGTAATTTTAATATTTAGGTAAAATTAATGGACCATATATTGATATAGTAGCTCGCAGACATTGTACAACAGTTATAATAGAAGTCTATTTTCAGGTGTTTTATAAAAAACTAGATGAATGTGATAAAATTATTGTA